>VYZT01052813.1:127381-180003 GCA_013400735.1 Pomatostomus ruficeps
GTCCCGGCGGGCACGGAGGGAGCGGGGGGCTCGGGGCGGGCGGAGCGGGGGACCCGGAGCCTTCCGGAGGGTCCGGGACGCTGGGAAGGTGCCCGCGGTCCGGGGGTCCCTGCCCGCCGTGTGCCGGCTGCGCGGGGGGCGATCGGAAGCGGTTCGCGCTTTGCTTTGCAGATCCGTGAGTGTAAGCGGAATTTAGGCAAGGCTTATTTGCCTTTAAGAAAAGAAGAGCATACCCCTCCGTGACTCGAATTTGCTTTTTAAATAAACAGACGCGTCTGAAGGGTTTCACGGTGTCCAGCATGGTGTGAGGAATGCTCTCATGTTCAGGGAAGAGCACAAACACCAGCTACGGCTTGAACGCAGTGTTTCTTGTGGAGTATAACGATGTTGGGATGGGATTTTAAGATTCGGGACTTTTATGCCCTCAATTTAATCGAATTGTTTTTTTAATTTTTTTTCTTTTGTACATGTCTTCTAAAACTTACACTTTTTCTCACAAACATGGTGATTGCGTCTGAGAAGTAAGGCCAGGAAAAACCAGAGCATAATTGTAAGTAAACAGGAGTTTATGCATGTACTGACGTATATTCAAGTCTGCCAGCATGGAAGAGGCAGATGTGTGACACCAATATCCATCCTTCCTTTACCTAAACTTCACAGGCTGCTGCTGTGAAGGTCTGTGGTGCTGGTGCTGGGGCCAGACCTGTGCTCTCTTCCCCGTTCCATCAGCGGGAAGATGACCTGTGTCCAGCCGAGCCGACTGGCTGCATGTTGCTGCTTTTGCCACACAAAAACATTGATAAATGATGTGTCAAGGGTGATTTTCACACCTATTTTAAAAGTGGCACAGAGTGCTCTCCTCTTCTGAAGTGCAGTACTTGTTCCCATCCCGTATTTTGGGGTCCCTGCCTATGCAGGAGGAGCTCCACCTGCTGTAAAGGTCGGTGCCACAGGTGCATTCGTCTGTGCTCTGCCGGAGCTGCTGAAGTGTTCCCCAGCTGATGTAGCAAACTTGTGTCAGGGCTCTCTCTGGCTGCTTGGCTTCAGTTCGGGAGCCTGTCTCACATTGTGATCAGAGTTTGCTCAAAGTTAATCTGAGAGATGAGGAATGGTGTTTGGTGCAGCAGATCTGAGTAGATCTCCCTGTCACTCCCGGCTCTGTGCCCCATGTGCCTGCTGCTGCGCAGAGCCGGGGGTGACAGGGAGAAGAATCATTTTGCAGGTGGAAATTTTCCACAGTGCCCACTGCGTCCGCTGGTGCTGCAGGGGCCCAAAGTGAGTGGGCTCTCTGGGAAACCTTGGATACAGCCTGATGCTCTCTGGTGTTTGTGTTGTACTTAGGGGGTGGAAAGCTGTATTTCTCTTTAGCTGTTTCAGTGTTTTTCCCATATAAAAATGCAGAGTTTAAGATCCAGCACAAACTTTTGACTAGGTGGTGCTTTTGTGTCGAGTGGCATCTCTCTCCCCACTGCCCAGGCAGGAGGCTCTGGGATGGTTTTCACTGTGTGCTGTTTGTTTGTAGCATATGCAGCTCCCAACATCCCTGATGCCAGAAGGACTGATGGCAGTGTGACGCTGGGCCCAGGCTTCCCTGGGGTGCAGTGGAGATGCTGCAGTGACTGCTGCTCCTGGTGAGCCTTGGTGTTGAGGCGTGATCCAGCTCGGAAACCCTAGGCTTGAATCACCTCTTTGCATGATACATGCTCGTTTTGAGTGCTGCTGCCTTTCTTAGTCAGTCCCCTTCCCCTCAGGCACTGTTTCAGCTGTGGCCTGGATCCAGAGGAGCAGGGCTTTTTGGGTCACTACTGACTCGTGTGTGCAGAGGGTGTTGGGTGCCAGAGCCTCCTTGTGAGGTATGTGTGCTTGCACATTCCTGCAGGAAACAGGCTGGAACCCTTCTGGAGAGGCAGGTAACCACAGCAGTCTAATTGATAAATCGTCTGTAGCAGGCAGCTCTGAGGGACAGGGCATGAGCTCTGGGATTCTACTCTGGTGGGTCCCACTGCTTTTCTGAGGGACTTAATCTAATCTCTCCATATCGTGTTTGGTTGGGTCTTGAAAATAAAGCCAATTTGTGAAGTGAGTTTGAGATCTCCTGATGCTAAATGATGTGTAATAACAAAGTGTTAAAACACTATACTGTTATATGAGGCTCATTCCAATGATCTCTGTATTCCACAAGGGTCAAGCTTTCGGAAATAGATACAGTGCTAGGAAGAAACCCAAATTCACACAGTTAGTCTGGGCAGTGATCGTACAGCTGGGCTGCCTCTTTCTCGCTTCCTGGCAGTGTAACTCTGTGGTTATGCTCTGACATTAAGGAAGTCACACTGGTAACTGAGAGATGTAACTGAGATGAAACACAGCCCTACAGAGCCCAAATCCAACTGCCAACCACTGGCTGCCCAACTCTGCCATCCATGCAGAAGGGGTCAAACGAAGCATGAAGTTGGTTTTATTTTTTTTTTCCCTTCTTTTTATCCCCTCCATCAGTCTGACTCAAATTCTCTCTTCTAAAGAGAGGGAGGAGTGGAGACTTCATTATATGAGACCATCTTCTAAATTGTAATGATTCAGGTTTTTCAAGGGAGGCGTCTGAGTCAGGCCTTTTACCAGGTTGCTGTCATGGACAGCAG
Source organism: Pomatostomus ruficeps (assembly GCA_013400735.1). Lineage (NCBI taxonomy): Eukaryota > Metazoa > Chordata > Aves > Passeriformes > Timaliidae > Pomatostomus > Pomatostomus ruficeps. The sequence goes on from VYZT01052813.1 coordinate 130,018, forward strand.
AAATAGCAGGGGCATCAGTAAGTGGGATTTTTCTTTTCTTCTTTGTGTCTGTGCTTTTAGCAGGATGGTGAGGAAAAGCTGGGTGTGATTCTGCAGCCCTTACTCATGGGGATGGGCACATCCCAAGCACATGGAGTTGCCTGCGTGATTCAAGTGTGGAAGATTCAGGTTTCTTTTAAGTCTTGTTTTAACTTGATGGGAATGAAGTGTTCAGAATGGTGGAGCAGGGCCTGCCAGATGCGTTTTGAGTGGCTCTGAGACTTACCCTGAAAACGAAGCTCAGGCTGTTCTCACAGGACTGGTATTTGCCTGGTCCTTGTGGGCTGTGGTGTGTCGAGAGCATCCATGTCATGAAAACACACTCTCAGAAAGCCTCTGAGCAATCCTGGATGGTGTGATGAGAGATGGGGAGCAAAGATCCTGGGCACGTCTGCCTTCCACCCCTGTGCTGGTTGGAGGATCTCACACAACTGGAATGAGCCACGTCGGCTGTTTGCTCCTGACCGCTTTGTCACGGGCCCTACCTCAAAGGGCTTTTCCTTACAGATCTCCTTACTGCCAAAATAACACTGAAGAACCTTGGTGTGACAGATCCTGGTCCTCTAGCTGAGAGTTAAGCGAAAACTCCCTGATTTCATTTGAATGTTTTGGTTTGTGCAAACCAAGAAATCCAAACCGAACTTTAGAGGTCATGCAATGAAAGCACAAATGCAGTTGTTTTCCTCACCTCTTCAGCAGAGCGTAATCCTAGCTTCAGCGTGAGTAATCCTAGCCCAGATGTATTGCTGTAATCGTTGGACCCCTGGATATGGGAATTTACCCTCATAAACTCGGGAGAGGCATCAGGCCAGAGCGTGGTATGTGACCTCTTTGGCAGGGAGCGTGTTTGGCCTTGCAGGAAATGACTTGTTCATTTATTTAGTACTTGTTCAAGGTCCTGCACCGACAGCTAACTAAGACTGAGCCCTTGTGTTGAGCAGCTCGAGGAGCAGCAGGGATGGGACATGCAGCGCTGCTTGGAGGGGTGAGGGGACCTGCTCAGAGCTGTGTTTGGCTGTCAGTGTCTGCTTTGCGTGCCGGGCTTGCACACCTGGCTGTGGCTGAAGAACTGCCTTCAAAACTCCCACATCTCCGGGCCTGTTTGGAGTCCACTTCATTTACGTGTTGTGGAAGTGCTGGGCTGCGTGCCAGGCTGGCTGGCTCGCCAAGGCTGGGTGCCTGAGGTGGACTCTGGCTCACCACCTGGAGCCACGGGATTGTGGTGCTCAGGATGTGGATGTGGGATGCTCGGGAGCTCTGGCTCCAGTGGGATGTGAAGGCAAAGGACTGCTGGCTGCCCCAGCTGCTCGCCAGCAGAGAGAACACGAGACTGGGAGAGGGTGAGTTGCAGGAAGACTCGGCTGCTGTTGTTCCTCTGGTGCCTATTGAGGTGAGGTAGGCTTGTGCTGCACACCTGCCTGTGCTGATCGAGCTGTACAGGCTCAGTCCTGCCCTGTCCGTGGCTTGTGGCCGCTCCTGCCCTCATTGGTGCCTCCTGCCTGGGCTCTGGCATGGTGGTGGCCCTTAGCTGAGCCTTTTCAGCAGGCTAACCCAGCAGAAAACTAGCCCAGGATAAATAAAGGAGGTTTTCTGCCTAATTAGCACACTGAAATGACTTGGTGAGGGACATTAACAAGCCATGGCAGAACAGAATCCTTGGGTGGTGGCTGTGGTCAGAACAGCAGAGCTCATGAGGAGGTGGGCATGGTTGGTTGATTCTGTCCCAGCCCTTTTTTATACTTCCCTCCTGCTGCTAATCTTAAATAGTCCATAATTAGAGAAGGCAGGCTAGTCACGCTGTCCATTTTTGGTCAGGGATCCTCAAAAGGCTCAGCTGGACCTGTCATATATTCATGTGGCAGGTATTTGTGTCCGTATCCTGCTGGAAACATTCAGACATAAAAAAAAGTCTGTCCTGGTGTGGGACAGGGTCATTTAGGAGATCAGCATCCAGCCCTACAGCTGGAAAACTCTCCTCACCCCTGGAGCTGACCTGCTTCTAGGTGTTAGCCTTCCCCAGGGCGCTTTTGTTTCTTTTGTCTCTGTTCTTTAAATTGATGGCATCTCTATGGTAGCTAGGAAGATCACTGGGTTTTTCCTGGTTTCTATTCCTTTTGAGTGGTTTAAGTTACCCTTTCTGGCCTTCCTGTTGATGAACATAGAAAATTTAGTTTTCATAAAACCTTCCCTAAGATAAAAGTTGAAGAAACCTATCCCTCAAAACTTCAGAGTCTTGTGTTTTGGAATGAAAACCACTTGGGGATTGCAGGAGTGCAGAGTCTGAGGGATGCACCTTAGGCTCCAGTGCAGCAACTTCCCGCAGTTCCCGCGATGCCGCAGGATTCTCCTGTGGGCACGGTAACGGAGCTGTGCTGTGTGGTGGTGGGAGCTGCACCATGCTCTGTTCTCTCTCCCACTGCTGTTCACAGCCCACAGCCAGGCAGCTGAGCTACAGCTGTGCATTGTTTTTTAAAAAGAGAGGTTTTACTCTTTTTCTAGCCTTGTTTTCCTCGCTCTTCTCTAAACCAGTCTTTAGGCTTGGGGTTTTAGAGAACACTGGGGATGTTCAAAAGCTTTGTTCTGTTCTGGGTTTTATCAGCAGGAGCCAAGTCAGACTGATGCCAAGAGCCACTGGTAACCTCATCCTAATTTTTTTCCGCTGCTGTGGCTTTACGGGAAGGAGCGGTCGGGCATGCCCAGGTGTGGGCAGCGTGTTCTTAGTGTAGTCCTTCCACAGTAATCATCCTTTCCTGTAGACATGCTCTCAGGAGAGTAGAGTTACACGGTGAGTAAATCTTTGTGGCTGCTCCGCATTACTCACAGCGTCAAAGGGAAATCCTTTGAAAACAAAGTGGTAAATGTGTGTAATTTGCAGCTCATGAATGGGTTCTTGGCTGACCCTAGAGGGATGCAGGTGTTCTGTCTCTCCTCGTTGTGGGATCCTTGCTGGACTGTCAGACTCTTCCAGCCCTGAGCAGCCTGTCCTTGTTACTTACTGCCAAGGGCATCTGGATGGGGAGTTTGCAGTTAGCTGGAGATCCCTTGGGGTCAGGTCCCTCTGCCTTGTCTGACGGCAAAGTTTGTGTTACCTTTTCTTGCATCATCTTCTGCAGAAGGTCGGATCTCCACAGCAGTCAGCAAAGGAGTGTTCAGGTGAGACTGAGACCCGTTTTTCTCAGCTTGGAATCAATAGGAGTGGAGCTGCCTGAATAGGGAGATGGCCATGAGATGAGCCTGCTGTACCCAGGGATTTGAGTGCTGGGCTCCTCATCACTTTGGTCAGGAGACAACTACATCAAAGGAGCATCAAAGGGACATCTGTATCTGTGTGAGACAGGAGACAGGTGCAGTCCGTGTGTCTGTACTGTAGCATGGCTGGATTTCAGCTTAATGCGCAGATTTAAAAATAAAATGGGTACAATCTCTAGATACTAAGTGTTTCTTTAGAAGCAGGCTGAGAAGACTCTGGAAATAACAGGATTGCTCAGTCTGTTTGATTGTTGGAGGGAGAAGAAGGGAAGGGAGCAGGAAAGGGTGTTGCATCCAGCAGAAAGGGCTGGACTCCAGGCTGGATTAAAAACTGAAGCTTGATGTGAACTGGAGATATTTAAGATGGGTTTTTTCTTGTTGTTTTTGGGGGGCTTTTGGAGTGGTGGGGTTTTTCTTTTGGTGGGGTGGGGTTGGGATTTTTTTTGTATTCCTGAGACTAGGAGCATTGTACCAAGGACTCCAGGAAAAGATCCTGGGTCTTGTTCTTCTGGAAAAGGGAGGCGTTGAAGAGGAGTCCAGATGTGGTGTCCAGGGAGAAAGCTGTGTGAGACAGTACTTACTGGGACTTTATTTGCCTTTTATGGACTCTTTTGGCTTACATGGAATGTAATCTGCCTATAACACTTGCCTGTGGGGAGCAGACGGTCCCCAGGACCTGGGACCTGGGAATGGCCCAGAGGAGAGGGGAGCAGGGGCATGTGTCCAGCTGTACCTCCTGCCCCAGTGTCCTCTTGCTGAGCTCTGTGTTCTGCCTGTGCAGGCCAGGGCATGGGTCCTGTGTCAGTGGATGTGAGTGTGTGTTGGGAAGGGGAAATAGCTTTATACGGGAAAGCACTCTTGGACACAAAGGAGTGTCAGAAGGGGTTTGGAGGCATGGATTTGGTTGTTTTGGGACATTCCTGTGCTAAGCTGTGAGAGGAGCAGCTGTGTGAAGTGGCTGGCATGAACAGCCTGGCCTGACCCTGCTATTCCTCGATTGTGTCTGCAGTGCTTCAGCTCCGGGCTGTGTTTGTGTCCACAGGCAGTCAGGCCAGGACCAGGGCTCGACTCGCAGTGTGTGGAGTGCTGGGGTTGAGTTTGGGTGGTTTCATGTGTGTGTGAGGTTACGCAGGTCCTTCCTCACTGCAGCCATTCCTCAGCCCCCTATCCTGCCAGAGGGAATGAGGCGCGTAAGCGTGTCCTCAAACTGTAAGGGAGGGAAGCCGAGGCATGAGAGACTTCTCGGGATTCTCCTGGCACGGGAATGACAGGTAACCACGTGAAGCTGCGCCCCACAGTGTTCTGTCCTGTCCCTATGGATTAACCCTGGGAAGGCTGCCATGTCCCTGTGGTGGCTGCGGGATCGCAGTGCACAGTCCTCACTCGGCATGGTGTCTTGTCTGTCGCAGTGCCGGGAGAGGAGGAAGACGTGTTTGGATAGTGCTGAGCCTGCGCCCCTGAAGAGAACGTTGGTATTCCGGGGCTCATCCTCAGTGTTTGCTCCAGCAGCAGGCATCACCTATCCAACGAGATCTGCAAACAGATTTTAATAGCTCGATTGGGAAAGAGCCTGCTAAATTCAGGAGAAGAATCTTTTTGATATGCAAGCCAAAAACATGCTAACTGAGTTACAAACCACTGAAGGGTCTGCTATTAAAATAATTCTCATTCAGAGATAGACTCAACTGGTTTTTTTTCCCCTAAGATGGCCAGAACATCCTGTAACATAAAGCAGGAGGAGAAACGAGCCTTACATGGACATTCCTTTTCCCTCTGAGAAGATCTACCCTCCAATTTTCAGTGCACCTCTACATGATAGTTGATTTATATTTTGTTGAGAGAGTGGGGCAGAAGAAAACTCTTGTAAATGAACATTGCCTGCACTGAGACAGTACAGCAGTTCATTTTAGGGGAAACTGGAGCATCAGCCATGGCAGCTGAACTTACACATCATTACGTGTCCGAAAAGGCTCCTAGCAGTGGAGTTGTTAAAAAAGAGTAAGTATATGTGATGTGCAACCCCTAGGCTGTTGGCAAGTAGAAAAGAGTTGTTAAATGCTTTGCTTTGATGGCCAGAGAGTGCCACACAGCTCAGGAGCAGGTGGGGATTCTGGCTGGGATCCCATTTGACGTGTACGTTCTGTTCCCTGGTCTGTGGAAGGGTACCCACTGCTGCAGTGGGGCATGAGGCAAAGGATGCTGCAGAGCCCTGGGACAACAGCTCTGCTGAACTGCACAGCAAGCAGAGCTCTCACTGCTGGGGTGGCACCAAGTCCTCTCAAGAAGGTAGGCTGCTGGACAGCCCTGGATTGGTCCCTGTGTGTGACCAGAGTAGGGCACCGTGGGTCAGATCTTTTGGCAGGGCACAGGTTTGGTGTCTTGGGTCGTGGTGAGCAGCCCATCCTGCCCAGGACTGAGTGCACTGGCTGGTGCCACGCTCCTCACAGGCCTTGTGAAAGCAGAGCTGGGATAACCCTTGTCCCAGAGAGCTCCTGTCCACGCCAGTGGCCTGTCACACACAGCTTGCTTGTTTCACAGGTTCCATCGGCTGTGCTCACAGCGAGGTGCTGCTGGCTCTGGGCTCCTCCTGGGACAACAGTGGCACTGGAGGGGAAGAAGAGGGAGAAGAGGCAGCACCTAAAATCACCCTCAAGTTAACTTTGCTGCTGACTGTTAGAGTAATTTGTTTTAAATTGAGTTTCATGTTCTTTGGATTTATTCTTGCACTAAATTGGAGTGCAAGAATAAATCCAAAGCTTATTCAGAAGTGGAGGAGTTGTCCAAAAAAAGTAACTGAGAAATGTAAAAGCCTCTTGAGTGAAGAAATGATCCAAAGGGAGGTTGCAGGGGTTCTTGGCTCCATAGCAGAGGTCCTCCAGCCCTCTGAGCATCTTTGTGGCCTCCTCTGGGCTTGCTCCAACAGGTCCATCCTTCTGATGCTGGTGGCCCCAGAGCTGGATTCCAGGTGGAGTCTCACCAGAGCACAGTAGTGTTTTTAAAGCCTTCGTTGTAGGGCTATTTAAAAATATCCCCAAAACCAAACCAGGCCTTTTGTTTCATCTTATGAAAACTGGGTATTTGTCCAAGGGAAACATGAGTTCTCTTCACCCTACTCGGTGTCCCTTGGGTGGGGCATGGGGCTGCGTGTGGGTGGCAGAGCTGTTTGGGAGAGGGAGGCTGAGGACTCGAGGGCTCTGGGGCTGGCGCCTCAAATTGTTTAAATTGACTGTGGTGGCACAGTGCCAACTGACACCAGCTGAGAATCTGGACAGAACAACTTGTCCAAGGTCACCTCACGGGCTAATAGCAGAGCAGTGAATTAAACCCGGGTCTGCAGTGTCTCACTTCAGGGTAAATAAAGAATTGCTTACCACTTCTTGGAGGGTCTGCCCGTCTTAAAGCCTTATAAAGAAAGGACAGCATCAAGCACTTGATTCTGGTATGATGTGGAGCACTATCCTTTTGTTCCAGGATCTCTGGTTAAAAATAGAAAGTTTTTTTCCCCTCTATAGTATTATTTATTTCCTTAAAACACTTCAGAACTTTCCAGGCCAGGATCCTGTCTCAGGGGAGGGCAGAGGTGCTGCTGTGCTGCTCAGGACTGGTGCCTGTTGCCTCTGTGCCTGTCTTTTCCAGCGGGTAGGGAACATTCCCCAGGTGGAAAAAGTAAGAGTGTAGTTATCAGTTTGGACAGGGATTGCATCCATGTCATGTACTTTTAGGGACAGGCTGCCTTTTCAAGGATCTGCTAAGGAGCTTCTACAAGCTTCAGTCAAGCCTTAGTACAGATCTCCCTTGAAAGGCTTCAGCAGCCTTGTACTCCTGTGCCACCCTGATAAGGGCCAGTCCAATATCTGCTGAAGCTAAGGATAGTTTTGGACAGTTTTCTGTATTGATCTGTGGTAATTTATAAGGAGCTTCCTGGATGTGTCTAGAGAGACTTTTTTTTTTTGGTTTTTTTTTGGTTTTTTTTTTGGTTTCAGCTCCCTTTTTTAAAAGTTTTTTTCAGTCATCATTGTGTTGGTTTAGGTGTGGGAGAGAGAACAGGAGTTATAATTTAGGATCTGCGGCAGAGGGGCACAAGGCTGGGCAGCTGCTTCTTGCTGGAGGGATCCCAGAGCTGATTCCTTCCCGGGGGACTGGGAAAAGGGACCTTGGATGGCACGAAGGAGAGTGGGGTGAGCAGGACCTCCCTGCTCCTTGAGGCTCTGCCAGTGCTGGGGCTGGCACCCATGTTCTCAGTGAGCTTGGGCTTCACATCCGCAGGGATGGGAGCTGGGTCAGGGGAGCACCTGGGACAACGTGGGGCAGCTCAGCACACCTTTTGACTGGGAGAATGGCTGGCTGAGCCTGGAGGGCTGTGGCAGGCAGGAAAGCCCCAGATGTGGTGTGTTTGGGTTTGGATCATCAGTGTGGAAGGGATGTCGTGGGCAGGGATATGTGGCAGGACAAGACTTACTTTTTCCAGATAACCCAAGCTGGCAATTTTAATTGAAATGTGCCTGGCTCCGGTTCTGTGATTCCCACGGCTGCTTGGCCATGTCCCTCTCTTCCCCGATTACCAGATTTACTTCTAGATATGTTTACTTACTTCTAATAAATATATGAAAGAGATGTCCTGAGGCTCCTATATATATTTGTCTGTAATTAAGGTAGGATTAATTGCTTAAAATTGTGTTTAAGGGCCTGTTATGAGATCAGCAGATAGGAGCATGGGATAAAATGCATAATGAATACATTATGTTATAAATAATGGACACAGCCAGTGCACTGGCATCCCTGAAAGGTAATAGCTCTTTCAATATTTAATTAAGTGGGTACCGTAGGGAAAAACGCGCTCTGTCACTAAGGTAATTTTCAGCTTGGCTTGGAGGCACATAGATCGGTCTGAAGGAGGGTGGGGACCCACGTGCAGTGGGGGCACCTTGGTAGGCACCGTTCGTGGTCGCAGTGGTGTGGAACCAGGCTTTCCACGAGGACACTTGGCGGATGCTCCCTCCTGCTCTCAGAGCCCCTTTGCCTGTGGCTGACTTGTGGCAGCTCCAGACCAGATCTGTTTGCTGCCCAGTGGCAGGGAACAGGACCACAAGCACCCTGCAGCCTCTGGAGCATCTTGCTCTCCTGTGTTAATTCCAGCTGGAGGACTGGGAACAAAGGAGATGCATTGGTGTCAGGAATTCAGCTTCCTAGGGAGGAAGGCACAGCATCGGTTACAGGCCAACAGCTGCCCTTCAGCATTTTCTCAGCACTGATAAAAATCAGCTCATGGGTTTTCTGAACAGAAGTGGAAAAAGGGGAATTGCCACTGCTCCACAAGGCCTGGATTCACACCTCTGTCCCTAACTGCTCATTTCACAGTTCCCAGCTCCTCCACACTCCTGCCTCACTGTATTTTATCCCTGTCCTTTTACTCTCTCCACTGCAGTTCGGCACTGGCTGGTGAGGGCTGGCTGTCAGTGAATTTTCCTGAGTGTCACCTCACATTTGGAGTGCTTTTAGGGAGCAAATCCAGGCTTGGTGCTGAACAGTGGGGTTAAATATCAGAGCCAATGTCTTGTCTGGGGCTGAGACTTATCTCCGTTCTCTGAGTGCCTTTCCAGCACTGTGGAAGCAGTAAATAACAGCGATTAAACAAATACCAGTTACAGATTCATGTGGTGGTGTTGCAAGGAAACGCAAGGGGAAGAGTTGTAAGGCAAAGGGACAGGAGAAATAGTCTTTTTAACTTGAAAAACATGTTTGTATTGAAATTGGACACAAAAGCTCTCTTTTCCCTCATGCTTGTTTATTTTTTTGCAAGATCTAGTTTTCTCTTTATCTTTTGTGGAGAAAAGCATGAAAAAAATCTCTCTTTTGTGATGTTTCCCCTATCATCAGAGATACCAGACTGGGAGCCAAGGCTTGTGACAATCTTTTTTTCCTTTCGTTTTTTTCCTGGAAGGGGTGGCTTGTTTTTAGTGTTTGCAGGACCCAGCAGGCCTGTCCCAGCTGCTGTTCCTGGGAGCTCTGTGATTGCTTTGTGCTTTTCCTGCAGCCTGGCTGCTGTGCAGCAGGGCTGGAGGATGGACACAGAGCCCACTGGGCATGGGATGGGACCTCTGGTGGCACCTGGCAGCACGGTGTGGAAAGGGGATGGAGGAGCCCATTCTGCCCATTCTCATCTGAGGAATTCACTTTGCTGTGCCATGGGGGCACTTCACAGGATCATAGAATCCTAGAGTGATTTGTGTGGGAAGGGACCTTAAATCTCATCCTGTTCCACCCCCTGCCATGGGCAGGGACGCTTTCTGCTAGACCATGTTGCTCCAAGCACCGTCCAGCCTGGCTTTGGACACTGACAGAAATTTTTCAGGCAAAGCTACAAGGGTGTCACTTTTCATAAATTTTAGAATTTAACTGGGATAAAGACATGGTTTCCCTTCCTTTTGTTGTTTTTTTTTTTTTTTTTTGATGGAAGAGCTGCTATGTTTCTTTTCCCAGCACATTTTTATGGTATTTTCAGACTAAATTTAATTCACTGGAATTATATTTAGCTAGAAGTGTAAAAGAGAGCAAACCAAAATAAAATATTTTATTCCACTAAAACATTTCATCTGACCCAAAACCGTCTTTCCTCCCACTGTGTCAGCTCAAAATTAGGAGAGAAATACATGAATGTGGGGGAAGGAACAGTGACTGTTCGGGTCCTAAGCACAAAACCCCCAATCAAACCCCAGGTATTCACCCCTGTCACAGGGGTTTGAAATACAACTTGTTTTTTCACTGCTTTTTAGAAGATAAATGCCTTCTCCAGAGAATTAGCTCTTTCTGTAACACGTTACCCAATCCTTCCGAGAAACAAGGGTCTGTCTGGTAACAGTGAGGCTCTCAAGTACTGCTTTTCCAGCCTTGTAAGGTCATGATTTCCAGGTTCAAGCAGCCACAGGATCTTGGAACTGTATAAAAAGTAGCACTGTTACTGATGGAAAGTCAGTTTTAGATTAATTCATTCCTGCTCTTTTTTTGCTTGCTGTCTATCATGAAGTAGGAAAATCATGATGTGTGGTTTTGATAGGGATGACCCAGATGTGCAGCCACCTGTAGCACACTCTTACTGCTGATTCCTGCCTTTTGTGAGCGGGGTTTTCTAGTGAAATATGGGAAAGGGAAAGACCAGGGGATCTGGATGTGCTTTAGGGTTCCCTGGCATCCCTCACTGGGAGCAGGGATGAGCAGGAGATCATTGGAAGGAGCTTGGTCAGGGAGTGGAGCTGCCCCAAGGAGGTGTTGGGGAGGGGAATTTGCTCTCCATCTTCCTTTTCTGTCTCCGAAAATTTCCGGGGTGGGGGGAAATGCTGGTGTCTGCAGCAGGGTAATGTGAAGGATGCTGCTTTACCTACTCCTGCAGTTTTCCTCTGTGACAGCCACAAGAGCAGGAGGAGGCAAAAGCAAGAGTTTTCTGGCCACTATTAGGAGACTGTCCCACGCTTGGGACAGAAGGCAGACGGAATGGGCAGCAGCTCTGTCAGGGGAGGTGTGCTGTGCCAGCGAGCTGTGCAAATCACACCAGGCAGTCGACGGCTGCCAAGCTCAGAGATCATGTCAGCAGTGTCCAGACTTTCCACTTGTGCCAGGTGAAATGTTAATGAGATGAGAGTGCCAGCAGGCAGTGAGATATCACTGAGAAACCAGAGTAGGGAATCGGGCTGAAAGTACTAAGTGCTGTTGTATAGATCAGTGGGAAACTGTGCCTTGAGAATTGCCTGCATTTTGGGCAGGGTCACAGAGGTGTGTCCACAGTAAAACTAGGGAATATAATAGAGGCATGAAGAGATTATCAGGAGAAGAAAAGCCCTGTTTACTTTAGAGATGAACCGAGTCACACAAGGCCGTGGTAGGGAGAAATAAAAAGTGGTATTTTTTACCAGGTGCAGAACTGTTCCTTTTGCACTTAGGTGTAGATCAAGAAGAAGGGAATGCTCAATTTAATGGTCAAGCTGATGAATACTAAAGAAAACGTAGGTTTCTGCACAAACTGGTAATGAACAATCAATAATCACATATCCAGTAACAGTTTTTGGCACAACACAAAGAACACGAGACAGAATTCTACCTTCACTTAACTAAGCTTAACCCAACACTCTTTGGGGTGTAGTAACCCAGGAGTCTGTTCATCTTTGCAGGGATACTTTTCCATCCCCTGGGCTTTGCTGTGTGAAGTGGTGCAGGGCCTTCACCTGGAGCTTGATGGGCTGTGAGTCTGTTTCTGCTGAGCGCTGCCTGTCCTTGAAGTTTGCTTTGCTCTCAGGGTGGGAGCAGAGGCAGACCCCAGCAGAACACATGTGGAAATTTCACTTTCAGAGAGTGGGCAGCTTTTCAGAGTTAAAATAAACCAAAAGTCACATTTTGCTGTTGCTATGAGAGCTGTGGAGCTGTTGTTGGACCTTCAGAGCGTGCTCTGCTCTCCCAACTCCAGCTGGGCTTTGCTGAGAGCAGTGCTCAGCTTGTGCTTGCTAGGCTGGGAGGGGCAGAAGCTTCATGGGGCCCTCAGTGGGCTCTGTGCTCTTTAGGAGGAAGCTGGGGAGCCTGTCTGGAGGTGTGTGGGAGCCGTGGGCTCGGCCAGGAGGGCTGGCAGCCGAAGCAGTAGGTACACGGAGTGCACAGCCTGTGTTGTGCTCTGATGGATCCCTGGCATCTGCCTCGCTCCTCTGAGGGTGCTCGTGAGGGAGGAGGCTACAGGGGCAGCATTTGTGATTTGTGTGGTGTGTTTGAGGCTAGGACAGGGTTCTGGGCTCAGGCAGTGATCCTTTCTGATGCCTCTGAAGGATCTTTCAAGCTGGTAGAGAGGAGGGTTGGTTTGATCAGAGACTGTGTGGTCACTGCTGGTGGGGGAACAGGAGGACTTGTTCGTCCCTCCAGGTCTGTGAGCCTCCTCTAGGACCGGGCTGGATCTTTACCTGAGGCTGCAGTTATTTTTGTGACACAGCAAGAAGTAATTGGGATGTAATTGTGCCTGAGGTTTTGTGGGGGCTGTGGGTGGTGGTTTCTACTGGTGGTCATGTAGAAAATACGTGTGAAGGTGTGTGGTGAGGGGCCTGTTGGTGCAGGGACCCTGCCTTGCTTGGTCACTGCCTGCAGCTTGGCTCTGGCCTCAGTGCCTCATTCGTATGATACAGGTATTATCAGTAGTGTACTTTCCCTGCCCTTCTGCACCTTTCCATGTAGGCTGGGATGCATGGAAATACAGCTTTGAAATCGGGTGTAAGGAGCAGACTACTTGTCAAAGCCAGGTGTAGGATTTCTGGGGGGTTTTGTTTGGGTTTTTTTTTTTCCCCTGAGGATGCTCTATTTATCGTCTTGCTGCTGATGATTTTGGAAGAAAAGCATCTCCCAAATCAGCCTAGGAAAAGAGATAATCCATTTATGACATGCTTATGCAATCCTGAGCTCAGATTATGTGGTGGCTGTCTGTGGCAGGTCTGATGGTGGTAGGAGAAATCCGTGTGCAGGGGCTGGCTGGACACATCCCTGCGGGTCTGGGGCCAGCAGCCACAGGGACACAGCTGTGGGAGGGCAGCTGTGGAGCAGCTGTGCAGTGCATTCAGCTGAGTGTTGCTCTTCCACCAGGATTCACCTGGTCTCTCTTGAGGTCACCACACCACTGCTCTCCACTTCTGCGCTGGCTTATGTGGAAGCTCGTGCTTGTTCCAGCTTTTTACTTCCTCCAAAATATTTCCCTGTTGTTTTAATTGCAGGAAAGTTTTAGGGAGACGGAGATAATTCAGCTGGTTGTGAAACCAACCCTCCAAAACCCAAAGCTACCACCGTGAAAACAATAGATAAAAGGGACAGACGAGAGAGGAGGAAGGGCAAGCATATTTCGGAAAAGCTGTGCTGTGTTTGGCTCTGGCCAGTAGTTTGCATAGAAAGTAGTTTATTGTCAGTGAGAACTGCGGATACCTGCCAGCTCTCAGAGCCCTGCCTGCGCAGCAGAGCTTTGTGCCAGGGAAAGGCAGTGGTGACAGAGCTGTCCCTTTGGCTGGGCCAGCCCCCGACCTGTCAGCTCTTCCCTGCTCCAGCTGGCTGCTCACAAGCACCTTCCATCTTTGTTGCCTTTTTTCAGCTCAGCATTGCTTGGCCAAACCCTCTACTGCAGCACATGAGTTTCTTCTCTTCCAGTGCTGGGTTTGGGTGCTCTTGTCTCATTTGGCTGCTTGGGCCAGCTGTGCAAAGGCCTCCCTGTCCTGTGGGACCACCATCTCCACACCAGCCTGCTTTGTCCCCAGTAGGAACTGGGTGTCTGCTTCGAGGTCTTGCTGCTGTTCCATCTTGTTGGGATTCCTGTGCCTTGCTGCTGAAAATAAATGCGCGTGTGAGATCGGAGTGCAATTGGGGAACGTGGGGATGTTGTTCAGCATTGTAAAGTAGTGTTCTTCGTGCTGGGAAGTGCAGCCAGGATGCGTTTGGCTGTGTTTCTGCAGTGCTGAAAGTTGTAAACTCCAGCCAGAGCCATCTGGAAGAGCGTAAGGAGCTCCTGAGTTCCCACGTGGAGATCTAGGTCACACACAGAGCCTTTTCAGGAGTTCTGAGCAGTCTGATCAGTTCTTTCCAGTCTACTTCATTTTCATGATCATAAGTGGAACAGGTTGGCAGTGTTGCTGGAGAGGCCATTCTCACCAGGCTGCCACCCCAGCTTGGCAGGGACAGGAGCTCCCAGCAAGCACACACTTGTGTACTCCCAGTCTTATGTAAAGAGACGCAGCCACTGGAAATGCACCGTCTGCATTGTCTTAGTTCTGTTATGAAATGCAGAGCAGGCACAAAGACAGGGAAAAATGACTCATGTGCTTATTGTCCATGGGAATATCTCGGGGAGGAAGCACAAGTAAAACTCTCCAGAACCTGGGTTCTGAGTGTGTAATGTAAAACTCGTGCTGGATAGTCGGAATTGTGGAAAATACCTTGTGGCAATGTTCAGTGCTTAAAAAAAAAAAAAAATTTGCTCACTTTGAAATATGCTATGGTACAGAACTTTGGAAAAATTCTTCATTGTACCAAAGCTTTTGAGGATGTCACAGTATTACTTTAGTATAAAGCCAGCAGCTAGAACATTAGTAAGAAAAGGGTTCAATCTGGCTTGCCCAAAATGGCAGTGTAGCTAAGGCGAGGTGTTTAGCAGTCTTTACCTCTGCTGAGAAAATGAAAAAACCTCTTTGGTGTGTTTCCCATTAAAAATAATCCAAACCCGAATAACTACATTTGAGAAAGAAAACAGTTAGCTTTCTTTTTTGTAGGTTTTCCTGCTTTTCCTTGGGAAGAAGAATTTGGCTGTGGTGGTGGTGTCCTGGCAGCCCTGTTGTGGGATGCTGTGGCTGAGGTGATGTCCCTGGTGCTTGTGCCTCGTGCCAGCACCTAAAGCAGGGCAGGCCTTGAGTAGCCTCCACCACACCGCAAAGAGACTGGTGCCAGCACACGGGGAAACAGGGACCCTCTTATGTGTCACCAAATGTCCTTGTTAGCAAGGTTAAAATCTCGATGTGTCCCTGTTTCCACAGCAAAATCCTTGGAAGGCCAAAGCTTTGAAAAAGATTCATCTCTAACTTGTAGTTTCTGTTGCACTGTTGAGTGACATGTGTTTTAGAATGGAGATACCCTAGACAAGATTTTGGGGGGCAGTGGGCTGCAAATTCTGTCCTGGGACAGCTGGCCCTGCTCAAACCTGGAGGTACCAGAGGAGAGCTTTTCCTGGTGTCACAGCCATCCCATCAAGCTCGGCTGTGGACCAGGTCTGCTGCTATTTACGCTGATTTTTGTCAGTGCTGGATGTAGCCTTTATAAACACTTCTATTGCCAAATTAAACTTTCCCCCTTCCAAAGTCACCTTAGATGACTTTCTTCTTCTTTACCCCTTGCATGGAAGAGTTTGCCATCCGAGAGAGGCAGAGCAGAGGGAGCAGGAGAGGTTCTGCCAGAGCTCCTGGGCCGTGGCAGTTCCTCTTTTCTCCCTCATGCCATTGCTCCATGCAGTGACACAGAGAAGCCTTGCCTGCCTAGAGAAGAGTTCCTCTGCTTTGAAAGCAGCTTGTATGTGGAACTGAAACTGCTTTGCTCAGGCTACCAGAGTGTGTGTTGTTATGGGAGATGCCTGATGCTGCATTATGGCTTGCGCTCCTTCTTGGAAATGCAGTCCGCTTCCATCAGCTTAATCGTACTGGTTCTTGCAGACTAAAGTGACAGCAAATTCCATCCTATAACATTTGTAAAGCATTGGAAGGATGAAATGCTTGAAGCGTCAAATGATGGCATTTAGTTTACCAAGGTAAATGTTTTTTTTGCTTAGAAAACATGTGCTTTAGGCTGCCTGTGCAGCTGTGGCTCTTCCCCCAAACATGCACCTGGACAACTCCTGTGTATCCTGGGAGTGTTGGTCCCAGTTACTGCTGGTGGCCTGGGGTGCAGATTCCCAGGCAGCCCTGTCCAAAAAATTGCCTCCTTTCTACTAGTGAGACAGGGAGCTGAGCATGAGCTGGGCAAGGCAGACAAGTCTCAGGTGGCCACCTCTCTCAACTTCATGTGCCAGGGAACCGAACAGAAGGTTTGGGACCTGCAGGGAACCTTTTCCTTTGTCCTTAATCAGCCTCTGAGACATTGGCCCAAGATTTGAATCTCTGCCCCACTGCTTTTTTGCTTGTAGTGGACAAAACTCAGAATAATTCAGAAGTCCTTGTGAGAAAGCCCATGGTGGGAAGGAGATGGATGGGTGGGAGGAAATCCCTCTCAAATGTTTGTTACTGGAGGGCCGCAAGGTGTCCATTGCAAGAGGGCCGATTTAGTGTGTGGATACCTTCTGGCTTAAAAAAAACCAACATAGAGTTTTATCTTCCTCCCTTGAATCCGAACCGGCGTGGGAGGCGTGGAACTGACACATGAGCATGTGTGTCCAGCTGATTAGGCAGACATGGCACGTCCAGGGCTGACCAGCCTTGTGCCAGAAATACTGTGGAATTCAGCCAACTGTCTTTGTTGACATTGCTAAAATAGAGCTTCACCTAGCAGCACCAACGGAAAGCTGCAGGGGAGAGCAGAGCAAGGGGTGACTCAAAGGTAGTGAGACAAAGTAATGCCCCTCGTGTTCGTGGATATTTCTTGTTACTGGAAGCATGGAAGTGTGGAAATGAGTCAGAGGTGTGCTCTGGCTTCAGTGAGATGGTGCTGGGTGGGAAAACAGAGATGCCCTTCTAGGATGAACTTTGGAAGCTGTGGAGGAATGCACCTGACTCCCGTGGGATGGGGAGCTACTGGCAGTGTCTCTTTCCAGTGGGCTTAGAAACACTGCTCTTTTCAACCCAAGGGACCATGTGTGTTTTGAAATGGAAATGTTTTGGCTGCTTCAGGTGTTCAGGAACAGAATCAGGAGTTGCCTTTCCTCATGTATCTACTGCTCTTTTCCTTCAGGTTATGATGCCCTGAGCTATTCTGTGGAAAATAGTGACAAGTGGAGTGGGAGACAGCTCCTGCAAGCACGTGAGCAGAACGTGACTGACGTCCCAGAGGATGGGGGGCAGCTCTACGTCAGAAATTGCACTGAACCAGGTAGGAGTGAAAGTTGCTTCCAGGTCCTTGGTCCTGCAGTTGGCTTCCTCACATCTGTACTGCCAAGACTTACTTACTTTTAAGTCCTTAAACACTGCTTTTCACAGCAGAGCTTGGATATCATTTCCTCAAGTTTTTGGGAGAGGAGGGGAAGGGTTTATCTCTGTTCTTCGGGACTAATGTAGGTTACGTGCCCCAGGAGAAATTCTAACAAATACAGTTCTTGCTGCACTTCTCTGTCTATAATTTTTCCTCTTCTGTAATCCTTAATAACATTTCTGGACAGATGGATGATTATAGTCTTTTTTAGACAGCAAAAACTGGTACAGAAATTCTTCTTACTCAATTTTTGCTTGTTTGCGTAACTCTGGCACAGTGCAGATCCAGTCTCGCAGCCTCACATCAGCACTGGCAGTAATATTTTCCCCCACTGTGTTTGGTACCTCAGCACCTACCATCTCACCATCTGCAGCTGTTCCTGCTGCCCTCACCAAATAGAGTGGTCTGTAGGATGCATGGGGGATTTTATTTGTAGTGTGTGGGGTTTTTTTCCCCCCTTTTTTCAGAAAGTAAAACAATAACTACTGAGTACATTTATTTTCTCAGGAGAGAGAAAGCAGAACTACCTAGATACCTGAAATTACTGTTTCTTCTTGAAATTGTCATGATGTGACATTCTGTAGTAGAAACCGATTCAAAGTACTGTAGAAAGGAAGTGAAAGCAACAGAGTTAAGGTCCTGTTATGTTGTTTTGTTGATTTTGTTTGAGTTTATTGTAGTGTAAATGTAAATAAAGTTAAATAAAGTTAATCAGCGTTAAGCATATTGATGTTAGGCTGTGTGGCAGTCAGAAGCATTTGGGAGTGGGGCACTGTTGTGGTGTCTGTGGAAGTTACCTGTTGGGCTCAGTGGGCTGTAGATCACCTGCAGAATGCATCAGTTCTGCTGCTCAGCAAACGAGTGAGTGAAGGAGCTGGCAGAAGGGCATGGGCACATCAGCTTATTCTGAATGACATTGGTGCTGTCTGTGATCATACAACATGAGAGAGCAAAGTGGTGTTAGCTGTGCTTTTGTGTTTAAAAGTGTGGATAGGAGTAAGGTGGTTCAAAGCCCTGACACCAGTAACTGTGGTTGTCAGGCAGAGCTGATGCAAGGCTTGATCCCATGGCCCCCAGGGCAGCACAGTCCTTCTCCCGGCTGTGCTGGTGCTGGATCAGGCCCCAAATGGTGTCACAGCAGTCGGGAAGTACAAGGATGTCACCAAGCACGTCTGCCTTTGCCTTCTCTAAGGACTGCTCAGGGAAACTGGGGCAATTTGTGATGCTGCTGAGCATAATGCATGAGTGGTGCATAACCAGGCCCTGGGGGCCTGTTGTGACCTGGGAATCAGCCGAGCTCAAACCTCTCCAGCATCCCCACAGGACCATGTGTGTTGGCCTTCAGGTGCTCCTCCTCCCCTTGGGCAGGTGTCAGGAGGGAGATGCTGCTTGAAAAGACTTGGGATTTTTCCTGCTCACTTCCCAAATGAACCTGTATAAACACCTTGCAGCTAGGCAAACGTGGGCTGTTTTAGAAAGCAGTTTTACCTCATGTGCTGCAGGAGGGAAGTAGAATGCCTCCTGTTGAAATGTGCTGTGGTTTTTTGCAGTGCTTGGCTTCTATGCTGTGTTGGCAATGAACACACCTTTATGTGCTAGAGGGAAGACCTCTGTTCTTCAGCTGCTCGGGTGATTGCAGGCTCATTTGAATGCCTGGCATGACATCTGCCAATTGCTACTTACATTTCCTAATGGTTTATCCAGTGGCCTATCTAGTATCATTTAATCATCAGAACTGCTCCAGACAGTGGGGATTTTGCTCACTTTTCTTTGCAACAAAAACTGTAGAAATATTAAAGGGGTGACAATGGACTGAATCCAGCCTAAAGACCATTTTTAGGATTTTTTTTGGTTTTTTGTCCTTTTGCTGAGAAAGACTCATTGTGGGCTCTGGCCTGGTCCCATGGCTGGTTGTGGTTGTGTTGAGTGCCTGTGGAAGCAGAACCACAGAGCAGCCTGCTGTCTTTTCTAAGGAGCCTCTTGTCTCCTGTTGCCTGTCCCCTGAGTGTCCAGCCTTGCAATCACAGCTACTTGTCTCCTCCCTCTTGGATCCTGGTGGCTTCTCATGACAGTGTCTGCTGTCAGACAGCAGTTGCTCTTCTGGCCTTTCCTACCATTCCCTCGCCCTTGTGGTATGCACATGAAGGTGTGTGGAACTAGAGATGGACAAAAAAATTGGACAGAGTTTATTCACAAAAGTAGTGATGTTGTTTAAATTAAACACTTACGATTCTGGGCTATATTTTTGACAGTTTTAGCTCATGCAACAGATGATGAGGAAGGAGTGAGAATTACTTGTGTCAATTCAGGCAAAGCATCATTGACTCACCCAGTCCTGTTCAGAAATGTGATTCACCCACTGGAAGCCAAGAGAAAGGATTAAGCTGGTTTAATGTTGAGCTGTGGGTCAGGTCCCTGTGCTACCCAGATTCAGAACTAAGATTGCACTGGAGGCACTCTGAAGCTTGCTCTTAATTCAGATGGGGTTTATTAGCTGTCAGAAGGTGATGGGCTCTGAGGCTGTGTCAGGATGGGATGTCATGTGTCTGGAAGTTGAGGTGGGAGGCGGCGTGTCTGAGGTCCCAGTGCCAACCCTCATTAGCTCCTCACAGACTGACATATGCTTCCTCTGACGAGCTGTCATCACCTTCCTCCCCCGTGTTATCACTTCCACTCCCGCCTCGGAAAGACTGAAAATAAAGTACCAGCCCTGCTTAAGTGTGCTGTTTTAAAGTCATTATCAGTAATAGCAGGAAATACTTGATTGCTGCAGGAACAAAAAGATCGCCGAGTATTCATTTAGGCCCCCAGGCATAAAAGTGTTTAAATTAAACAGCCCAAGAAGTTTTTGTGCAATTATTTTTTACGTTTCCTCATCTTATTTCAAAAGCAACTTTCTCTTTTATCAATATTTCTCCAGTGAGTCATAGCTCATGATAATGTAATTTGTAGTGCTTGGCTGTGGAGCAGGTGACCCTTCCAGGCTGCTTGCTTGTGGCCGTGTCTTCGGAGCCCTTTTGGCACTGAACCACAAACCTGAGCCCACAAACTCAAACCCCCTCGAGTGAAGCTGAGCTTTCTGAGCTCTTTCCTCCATGCCATGGCTTATGCATGTGCTCAGCTTTAGGTGGTCTGAGTTCTCCTGGGTTGTCATGGCCAGAATGAAGTCTAGAGAACACCAGGCTCTGCACTGCAGAGTGTAGGAAGGCCTTCTTCCCAAGCAGACACAGCATGCTCTGTGAAGAATGATTTTGTGTTTTGTTTTCCTTTTCTTCCTTTTTTTTTCTTTTCCTCTTTGAACCTAAATCCAATTAAAAAACAAAGTCGCCTTCCCTCAAGCAAAATTAATTTTATCCTAGCAAAATGAAAAGTAAAAATTTGTTTCTGCCTTGCAAGTTGACAAACCTTGCTTTCACTTGGGAGAACGTTAGGAAAATAAATTGCTGTAAGTTTAGTAACAAAATGTCCTCGAGGAATAGCAAAAAAGATGTTCTCTCACTGAGCTATAAGTTTGGTGAATTTGACAGAAATTTGCTTGAACTTCTGCTCCCAAACTCTGCTTCTGTTTGTCAACTTCAGACCTAAAGCATCAGAAAATCAGGATGTTGGGATTAAAACCTCAGCAATAAAAACAAAAACATGCTTATTTCTTCTGAGTTCATGTGCTGGTAGGGAGCTGGGTTATCTCTTCCTGCAGCCAGGAAGGAGAGATGTTCTCCTGGTGGGGACCAGGTGCTGAGGTTTGGTGCTGGCACCTGGCCCCAGGAGCTGAGGCTTGAGGAGCCTGGCACTGGCCGAGCCCCAGGGCTGGTGCCCAAGCTGTATCCAGACATGGATTTGCCTGGGCCTGTGTCCCAACAGCTGCACCTCCAGCTGAGGGGAATGTGCAAGGCAGCCGAGGGCTTTGGAGCTCTCCTTGCAGAGCCCATGGGCTTCCTTTGTTAGAAACAACTGCGGATATTTTCCTTTCCTGTGCTGCGTTCTGGACTCAGTCAGAGCTTGGGGTTCACATTCTGGGCTGGGTATTTTTGTGGGAATGCTGGATTGTAGGATCTCTTAGCAATAAGAGGTGGTCACAAGTATTTTCCTCAGCATTTTTCAGCCATCTAAGGGGGCAACAGCCCAAGTGTGTCTGAGTTGTGCTGCTGTACAGGGAAGCAGGTACCTGAGCACCATCGCTGTAAGGCAGGACCCACTGTGTTTTACAACAGGGCTGTACCTGGACACTGTGCCAAAGGGGAAGCTCAGAACAGCTGCTTTTGGCTGGGTACTTGAACACTCTGAACTGATGACCAAAACCATGCAGTTCCCTGTAAGATAGGGCCCTCTGGGTGCACACAGGAAGCCAGTGGCATTCTTTTTGCTGAAATTTTGCCAGTGTTCCCATGTGATCATGCATGCAACTCCAAGAGCTAGAGCTTCTGGTAGAAAAATAATACAAGCTTGTGTGATTAAAATCAAGAGGTGGCAGTGCTATTACCCAGTTCATCCTCGGTGAGTTCTATTGCATCGATGAAAGGAAAGAAGAAGAAAGTAAACCCCAGATTGCAAAGCCAATGTTGTCCCTACAGTGTTCAGGCAGAGGAGGGGTGGTCAACTCCAGAGTGGCCTCCTTGGAAAGCTGTTGTTGGTTTTTCCAGCAGACATAACTGCACATGTATCAAACAGCTGTAATTAAACTACTTCTTGTTCTGATAGAAAAGAACCTTGGCTCAGCCTTCAGCTCTGCAGCACAGCTGGGATGTACACCAGTAGTGTGGGGAGATCTCTCAGCCTGGGACTCGTTTGCTTGATTGGTGATACTTGGGATGAGCCTGATGCCATTCTAATTGTTGTTTCTGGTGGAAAAAGCTATGTTGTCACAGGCTGGCTGTGCAGTGAGGGCATGCAGGGCATTCGGGGAAGATTCGTGTGTCATGCTGCGTTGTGGAGGGAAGAACACCGAAGGGTAATTGACTGTTGCTACCCAAGAATCATGTTGATAATCTTGAGAACTGATAGCAAGGGGGCAGGAACAAAGGAATAATCCTTGTAGGGAACAAGGAACAGAACCTGGACACCTGCTGCTGTCAAAGGCACAGGAGGAGGATGTTTGAGAGTCTGTCAGAAGTGCAGCCCCATCTGCATGGTAGCTCTCCAGCGATGCAGCAGGGAAACCCTGTGTCCTTTTCTATGATTATTTTTTCCCCTCTGAAATAGCTCTAAAATGGCCAGAAATCTTCTCAGTTTTGGGATTTATTTTGGCTTTCTTCCTCTGTTACTTTTTTGTTTGCTCTTTTTATCTAGAGGAATGAAACTTGCTTCCTTGACCTTTTAGTGAGCTTGGGTTACTCCTTTGGTTATTGTGTGTTGTGGAAAAGGCAGCAGAGAGGTTTAAAATAGTGAAAAGGGACCCTGACTTCCAAATCTTTAAATGCCTTTGCATTTAAAAGGTGTTAAGAAACAAAGCATGACTTCAGATGTGAATAAATATCACATTGTACCTCTCTGAACTGGGTTTTACTTCTCTGGCACTTGAGGATGCCAGGCTGCTGCTGTGCATCACTCTGGTAATCTGAGAAGTCTTCCATGAAGCCTGTGACCTGAATTTCTAAGGAGGCAGTGAAAAAAAATTGTCAAGTCAGACTTGCTCCTTTCTCTTGGAAGAAAACACACTTGGATTTTCACATGCTGAGCATGGAAAGCAGCGCCACTGTAGAGTTTTGGGTTGGCAGCTGGGAAGAGTCAGTGTGGTCCCCTTGTTCGGTGACTCTGGCTGCCTTGGGACATTGCTGAGGTGCAGATGGCTGCTCACAGCTGCAATAACATCACAGTGTGTACCAGATGTAGATGTTCTAGCCTGGTCAGATACCAGAATAGTTTATTTTTTTTTTGCACACCTGAATTATTCGTCTGCCATGGTAAATGCAAATTGTCCACTTAGCATTTAAAAATATATTGCTGCATTTTTGTAAAATGTCCTAATTCTCCCCAGGAAAATCTATGCTGCTGTAAATTTTTTATTGTTAAAAATTTTAGACTTGCAGTACCAAGAAATTTGGGAATGAAGTCATTTGCCCTGGTGCCTGTTGACCCCAGGCCATGTAAAATGTGTGACTTGTTTTTGTTGGGACAGAGTATGAGGTTCCTGATCAGGTCACGTGAATGACAGTATCTTTCCTAACCTATTTTAAAGTTTCTCTGTGATGTCAGAAGGGTGGAGGGAGTAAGCTTGATAAGGACGGAAATCAGAACAAATGGTTATCAGCACATGCTTTAAGTTTTGGTGCGTCTGTAGTATTTCACAGGTTGAACATGAATGTGTAAACAGGGGCCTCAAGCATTAGGTTTCAGGGCTGAAAGCTGATGTAACTCCAAGATCCAGGACAAGCCTTTCTTAGAGTCCTGTTTTAAATTTGGTGTTTTTGAGCTATTACTGCAAAGGAAGAAAAATAACATCTGGTTCCATGTTGCAAACTGGACTTTTGTTGCTTGTTTTTCAGTTCTTGCCAGTAGTTAGTAGTCAAAAATCAAAGGTCTAGATTTTCCATGAGTGTAAATTATTACTGGCTTCATTGACTTCATTGCCTTTACACTAGTTTTAAATGACCAAGAATCAAATACAACATCCCCAGTCAGGATTTAATACAGTCAGGATGGAGTGTTTATCAACTGCCATCTGCATTTTAAGCAGTGCTTAATTATATAGTTTTTATATACAGACGTGTGCATAAATTCACTTACGCATGCACAGAATAATGGGTTTATATATTAATCCTGAAGCAGTTCAATTTAGTGTGCAGCAGTGGGTAAAATAAAAGTATTTAATTAAAATGCCCTTTTTTCATGGACTGCATAAAAAAAATTCCCACATTAGATATTCGTTGTCCATATGTGCAAGTCCTTTGTCATTTCTGTACTGTCGCTGTTAGGAAATGTAGAGATGAGTGATTTTTCTTTCCCACGGATCCCAAGATACCTGGTGCTGGCGGTGAGGCGGAGAGCTCCTGCTTCGGCCCAGGCTCTTCAGGGGCTCTCAGGTTGGGATCTAAGTCTTCTGTACTGGGTATGATGAAAGCACACAGAAGGAGGGATCATCCCTCCGTGTGCTCCTGCAGCCTGAGTGGGCGAGGTAGAAGGTGGGAGGTCACAGAGGGAAAGCTCCATGACTGGAATGGTGTGTGCCAGGCCCCCACTGGGCACCTTGGGGTGTGTGCTGAGCTAACATCACAGTACAGAACTGTCTGTAACAGCAGGGCATGCTCCAGGCAAACGTGGGGAATAATGGAACAGGATGCCAGCTGCTTGGAGCATTCAAACCAGGCAGACACCTCATAGTCACGAGCATGGCGAGCTGCTCGGCATTGCATGTGTGCTCATCCAGAGATAGTGGGAGGTTTTCATATTTGGTTTTATTTCCATCCTGTATTTTGGAATTTTAGGATATGGTCAGATACCCTAAAATTTCAGGATAGGGTCAAATATCTTTTCAAAGTCTTGTACTGGTGCTTTGGAAAATAAAGTACTGATCTGGGGGGCAGCAGTTGTCCCAGTGCTTCATGAGCTCTCTGGCAGCTTCTCTCTCAGGGGGAGCTGCTGCCTCCCAGCTCATTGTGTGCCTGTGCCAGTGGCCAAAAGTGGTGTCCAGGCAGTGCCACAGCTTTCTGTCCTCACCAGTGGCCTTGCCAGCATCCCCCATCCGTAGGCACAAGCTTGGATACGGATCTGGCAGGAGCTGTCGAGGTTGTTTGCACAGTTGTGGTTGTGCATCTTTACTGGAGGGGGAAATACTTTGAAATAAACCCTTTTCTTGGTTTTCTATGCATATGCATAGAAAAAAGAGAGGTGGGATAAAAAGAAGTGAGCAGTCCTGACCAGTGTTTCTGTAACTAAGGACAGTCCTGAGGCCGCAGCCTGATGAACACAGGAGCAGTGTCAGCCGAGGCATCTGGTGATGGATGGGCAGGTGCTGACGGCCTGAATGGCCACTTCTAATTAGCACTCATGAAATGTCTCAGAAGAAACCGACTGGAGAATTAGCTCCTGCCCCGATGAGTGTGACTCCCTGGTGACCCAAGCACTGCAGTGCTCTGTCCTTCTGCAGCTTGGCAAGCTGTCCGTGCCCTGTCGGAGCGACACGGCTTGGGGGAACATCCTGATGACTCAGCTCCAGCTCCAGCCCCGAAGGGCTCTGAGGAATCATGAGCCAGAGGTGCTGTCTTCCCATCTCTTAATTGGCGGGAGAAGAGGAGGAAAGGAGAAAGTGATAATTATTTTGTGTTAAAACAGAGATAATTACTGCTATAGAGTTTCACTAGAAAACAAAGCGGCAGTTAATTATTCATTGTCACAACTCCAGCACGGCTCGGCAGAGTCGGGGTTCACGTGTCCTGTGGGCTGGGGCCTGGGGAGCCCTGTGCCTCATCGCCCTGCACAGATGGCTTCCTTGGGAGGATGCTGCTTTGGGGTCACTTGGGGTGCTGCCCACAGGAGCTAAACCTGTTTTTCCATAAAACCTGTCTACAAGCTGAGTGCCTGATGGGATCCCTGCCTGTGCTCATGGTAGACGTGGCCTTATCAGTGTGCCACAGCTGGGTCAGCATGTCTGGAGAATGACCCTGGCAGTGGGAGAGGTGGCTGCTCAGGCTGGAGGTGTGTCTGACACTGCCCTCTGGCTCCATCTACATCCAGTGCCACGTTCACTGGGAAAAGCACGAACAAAGTGTGAGATGTGTTTGCCACTGGGATTGGGGCCAGTGGCCTAAGTGACACCTCCCTGGTGTACTCTCGCATCTCCCAGTTAACAAGTCAGTAACTGGTTTCTCTGTATGAAATAGCTCCTTGTGTTTCATTTTCCCTGGGAATTCGAGTGTTTCCTGTGCCCTGTGCGAGCTGTTGTGCTCTGCAGTAAGACCTGCTGAGCTCTGCCACTTGAGAGGATGCCAGTGTTCTGGGAAAAAGGGAAGGAGGAGGCCTGGATTTGCTGTGAGGGGACATCAGAGCCACTCTTGAAGCAAGCCGGATCTCAAGGATGTCCTCCAGGGCAATTGGTTGCTGTGAGGACCCTTGGTGAGGCAGGATGTTGCGTGCAGGGATGCAGCAGCTTTCCTGTAGCCATAGCAACCACTGGGGATGTGGTGGTAACTGCTGGCATCCCTGAACTGATGGGCCTGCAAGGGAGGTGTGGCTTCAAGGCCAGGCAGTGAGCTGACCCACAGCCATTCAGGTGAGCAGGACAGGCATGGTAGGACTGTCCAGCTGTGCTGCCAGATCCTTTGTGGACACCGCGTTGTGCCCCCACCCCGGCACCCAGGGTGGGCAGAAGCTGGAGCAAGGTCTGGTGCCCCAGCCATGCCAGGCTCTGCAGAGGCTCTGGCAGCCCCCCAAAGCTGAGGGGTGGGCAAGGAACCGGCCAGGACAGCTTAGAGAGCAGTGGACAGGGGAGTGCAGATAAATTCTGTCCCATGAACCATGCCTTGGAGCGAGATTGTTGGATCCCTACAGGGCGAGGCTCCTGTGAGTAGTGCTGAACCTCGCCCTCTCCCCCATCCCCGGTAACCAGGATTACAGATTTAATCAGGATGCAGGAGCTGACAAGTACTTGGACTGGGTGATGGAAAGTTCCACTGAGCCACCACCGCTCGTGTGCTTGGGGGAAGCTGGCAGTGGGGGAATCGAGCTGTTCGTGCAGTCTCTGTGCTTGAATTAATTTTATGTTCTGCTTGCACTTGGGTTCCTCCTTTTGACATGTCTTTCCAAACTCACTTTTTCTTAAAAAAATCATCAATTCCAAGTGAAGCTTTTGTTGAAAGCCAGCATGTCTTCTGCCCTACCTCCACTGCATCTGTGCTGAATGGTTTGGATTGAATCACTGTCTCCTGGGAAAGACTTGCAGGGATATTTAACCTGCCTTTGGTATAGAATTAATAAATAGGTGAGCAGAGAGGAAGCTGAGACGATCCAGCAGTCCACAGCTGAGTTATGTGATATGTCATTACCCATGATCTGCTTGGCCAAGTTTCCTTGAAGCTCTTGGTGGTGTTTGATGACTGCTGGAGGAGACCTTGGTGTGCAGGCACGTGTGCATCCATGTTCTGAGCACGCGTGTGAGCGCCTGAGTCTTGTTTTTTCTGCAGAGCACATGGAACTACTCTGCCTAGCCAGGGACAGCGGAGCTGAAGACAGGATTGATGTCTCCCCTGGCAAATTTTTCCATGTAGGAAATTCCCTGCTGCTTCGAGCCTATAAATGAGGATCAGATGGCCTTTTACGGGTGTGTGCTATCTGTCAGTTCCCATCCTATTTTGATTTTGCAGATCCTTGACATATTCCCAGTGGAGGTGCAGACTTGCCTGCAGCCAGTGGAACTGGAAAAAGTCCTGTTGCTTTTGCTCCTTTTCCCAACCCCGTTGCTGGTGGTCCTGCAGAGCTCCCCAGGTGATGCTGCTCCTGGTGGGGGGAGCCCTGCAGGTGAAGCTGGGGTGTCTC
The DNA here is from genome assembly GCA_013400735.1 of Pomatostomus ruficeps. Taxonomy (NCBI): domain Eukaryota; kingdom Metazoa; phylum Chordata; class Aves; order Passeriformes; family Timaliidae; genus Pomatostomus; species Pomatostomus ruficeps. Next base: position 157,444 of record VYZT01052813.1, read on the forward strand.
TCTGGGGGACAGGGCTGGTGCCATCCCCTTCTCCCACAAATGGGGTGCTGCCAATCCTGGTGGGGCTCGGGCAAGCAGAGGGCTGGTGGGGTTAAAGCAAAGCCTGTTGCCTAATTTCAGAGGGAGGTTTGCAAGCAGACCAGGCTTAATTTATTGCCTTATTTTTCTACTCCCACAGGACTAGTAGAAGAAACGCATACTTTGTAGTTTATCTGTAAAACTCTAAGAACAAAGTGAACTGTTAAAATGGTGTTGCTGTGAGTGATTAGTGTATGGAAAACTGAAACAAACTGGAGGTTTGTGCTTGGTGCTGGGAGGGTGACAAGCTGTATGCCTTGCCAGGTTTGTGCCCTGCATCCATGGCTCTGTAGGTGCTGGAAATTGCAGGGAAGGGAGGTTCTCCAGCGTGCACAGATTCCCCTCTTGGGAAGGACGGGCTGTGGGAGGTTCAGGAATGGTTTGGAGTTGTGTTGCCCATCTGACAAGCTGCGTGGCCCAGCAGCAAGGGGTGGAGTGCTCAGGCCTGTGAGAAAGAGGTCATCTGGGATTTGGGGTAAACAGAAACTACCCGGGAGGTTCTGTACTATGGAACCTCAGGTGTGTCTGTCAGGGCAAATCCGTCTTTATTTCTTGATGTGCCAAAGAGCAGGCACAGTGGGACGGCCCTCAGAGTGCTGACACAGGCAAACACACACTCTGGCATGGCTGTACACTGTTTCTGTGGGGGCAAAAACAGTTACAGGAAAGTCAGAATAAATACTGTCTTCTGTTGCCTTTTATCGTTCTCCTCCTTTTTTTAAACATTTCATTGCCTGTCTGTGTAATACTGTTTTGTTATTATCAAATTCACTCGAATTTTAAACATGGAAGGGACCTTAAATTTTTAATTTTTGGGTGAAAATACTTGAGACCCTCATCTTCACATTTCAGTGTAGAGGTGTCTGTGTGATGGTGCCACATGCGATGCATCCTCTTCCCAACCCGGAGTGTCCCCTCTGGAGGCTGGGAACAAGCTCCAGGATCCCGTGGAAGGGTGGAATGGCTGAGGAGAAACCTGTGCTGTTCCAGCTCTCCTCAATCAGTGTGTCCTGAAGTGGAAGATGGGGATAGCTCCACTGCAGTTTTTGGATGGGAACACATTGCTTCTAACATTGGCTGCAGCAAACAAGTCTGGAGAAGCATTAAATCCTGAAGCAATTAAATGTATCAGCAAAGTGGGATTTTTTTTTTCCTTTTGTGAGTACTTTGCCAGCTGTTGTTTATGGAAAAGAATCTCAATCTTTTTTATGAGAACTGTTTTTAGGTTTCTTTGTGTTTGGGGCTGATTTATACATTATGCATTAGCTCGGGAAGGCAAAACATTTATTTACCAGCCTGAATATTTAGAGGAAGAATAAGTGGGAGTCAGTGAAAAGTCTGTATGCATACCTTAGCCAGAGATCCAGAAGAACTGTACTGGTGTTAGAAATGGCACAATTAAATTGTAAGGTAACAGCCAGACAATAAATTGACTTTCCTCTGCCTGTGTCTGCGTGACCTCTCTGCCTGCAAGGCCTCGAGCTCCTTGCTGTGCTCCATGGCCAGTGCACAAAGACAACAGAAACTCCTCTGTCTGCTGGATCATGAGAACTAACAGTAGTTGGTAACTTCTCTGTTGTTGGAGGTACTGGCTTCATGGAGGCCAGAGAAAGAAGGGACACGTGGAATGGCTCCTAACTGGGCTGACTGTGTTTGGGAGGAACTGAGGAGGAGTAGGTTTTCTTTTTTTTTTTGGTTTAAGTTTGCTGAATGGTATTTTTGAGAGAGTTCTTTTATAAGGCACCATTCTGAGAAATACATGGTTCTTTATGCTGTTCTCTTTCCTTTTTGCTTGTGAATGAAAGAAGGTTGATTAGAGCTCTGGGTGAGCAGCATGCCATTGTTTGGGACAAGGCATGCCATAGGAATCGTGCTGCTCTAGAAGGAGGCTCAAAGGTAATTACATTGCTTGCTAACCGCAAAAACTTGCCACCAAATGATAGCTTATGAGAGCTGGGCTATCTTAGGAACAAATGGAGCAAGTGGGCTGGAGCTTTGAAGAAAATAAACAATGTGGGGGAAAATACATCCTTACAGTTCAGAACATCAGTTTCAGAACAAGGGGCGTCAGGAAGTGACTTCCCTGGGAGCAGGTCCTTGGCTATCTCAGGACTTGGCTGGAAATTGTAACACAAATTTGAGTGGAGTGCAACTACCAACAAGCACACCAAGCTGTGAGACCTGTGAGCAGTGTTTCAACATGATGGTATTAAACAGAGAAGTTGCAAACCTTCCTGAACATCATTATGGTGGAGATGAGGACTGACCTTTAACAGTCATGGAGTAGCACCGCGTCCTGTTCCATGGAAATGCTGCAGGAACACACAGCAAGCAGTGATAAATAAGGGCTCACAGAGATGGAGGCTTTACAGCTCTCTGGGGTGCTCTGAGTGCTTGGTCGGTGTCATCAGGGAGGAGAGGAGGTGGAAGCAGGGGAGCCGTGAGTGCCTTTTGGCACGATAGGTTCCCATGGGCTGCCTGGTACTCATGGGAGGCTGCCCAAAATCTCCCTGTTGGGAGATGCTTGGTGGTGCTTGGCTATTTCCCTGCTTTTCCAGGCAGGCTGGGTGAGGTGGCTGCTGTGGCGGTTCTGTGTCTGTGGCTCCACTTGTCCTCTGCTTCCACTGAATAGTGCTAAAGATACCTGTGGAACTGCACTGGGCCTGGCAAAGAACATGGGGGAGAAAGCAAAGCAAAACCCCCTTGGGCTTGTGTCCGAGCAGAAAATAAGTGTTGTTCAGTTCTTTGAGGAGGACTTGAGTAAATCATGTCTGATTGGCAGGAAGCACACGGTCCAAAGCAGCCAGCCCCACATACAGAAGGGTTAATTTGCCCCACAGCATGTCCTGAAATGGTAATGTTTGGATAATGTTTTGGGGGTAACTAAGCTGGAACATGTGTATAGCTGTTGAAGTTGTGAATGCCAAAAAAGGGAATCCATGCTAAGCTCAAAAATATGGATGCATAATTTAATTAAAAAAATGTTACAATTGTAATTTGGTTTTGTTGCATTATGCTATAGGCTTTTTGGCAGGGATTTCATGGGAGATGAGGAAACAGCAGCTTGATGTTTCCCTCAAGCCTTTTTGAGACTATTCTCTGTTTTGCCAAAGTGTACGTGATGCATTCTTAAAAAATCCATCTTGGGTTCCTCGCCTCCTGTTGGAAACTGCTCTGGAGGGTAAATGTGGGACAAAGCAGATCTTGGGTGCCCCTGCTTCCCAGCTGGGGGTTTGCCTCTGAAAACCAGGGTGAGGGGCTGCAGTTAAGCCCAGTAAGGAAGGATCTGACCCCTCCACTCAGCTGGAGCTGGCATTAGGGAGACAGGAGAAGTTCTGGCCATCTGTGCTCCATTGGACATGATTTGTGTGATCTGCGGTAAAGTTGTAATTAGATGGGGTGGTCTTCGATGTTGGGGCTGAGCTGAACACTCCTGGCGTTTTCTTACCTCTGCATGCGGGCACCAAACTCAGGCAGAGCCATTGCATGTCTCTGAGCACACAAAATCGGTTTATGGCCCTTACGTAAGGGCATGTCAGAAGTGCCCTGGCTGGAGAGAATGATTAAAAATGCAGAACCCTTTAACTGGGGGAGTTTCTCAATTTCTTTGAGGGAAATAAAGCCGTAAGGGCTGTCCCTTTGCTGCATCTTAAATTAACCCAAAGTTTAATTTGTTGCGTTTGTTTTAGTTCGTCAGCTGGGTGAGGGTGAACTCGGGCAGAGATACGTCAGAAAATTAAGCTTTACTCCTTAGAAAAAAACACAAAGCCTTACAGCTGCAGTTACGCAGGAATTACAAGGCTGATGAAGAAGAGTGGGGGGAAAAGGAGATTTTTAAAGCCAGTAGATTCGTCCTTTTTAGCTGCTTTCAGGTTTGGGAAACATTTTTAAGTTCTTTTCTGCAACCATGAGGACCCAGGAATGCTTTTTGACTGTTCAGTTGTTTTTTTTGGTTTTGTTTTTTAACTTGCTTGTGGTGAAAATGGGTTTGACCCTCTGCTTATGTGAGGTGCCACTGAGTGAAAACTGCCAGGCAGTCCTGCAGGGCAGCTGGCACATGGCCCTGCTGCCGCTTGGGACGGGACCTGGGAATGAGGATGAGGATGTTCCTTGTCACTGGGCTGAAGGGAGCCAGGACTGAGTGTCCCCTGTTTAGAAGCATCGGTCTTGGGGCTGACTCCTGCAGGGGGTTCTGTTTGGAGGGGAGGTCTCTTGAGTACTCCTGGCTTTTGTCCCGCAGAGGCGACAGAGCCGCATCCACAGCTGGGCTGTTGCTCCTGCGTGGCAGGATGGGGAGCACAGGGAGCTGAGGGGCACCTGGAAGGCTTTAGCCATTTCCTCCCAGTTCTCCCCAGTTCTGGTGTTGGGGGCATTGCACAGAGGATGCCGTGCTCCGGTGCTGAGAGCCACAGGCATATGGCAGTGGTAGGAGTGGTTTCCATGGAAACCTTTCAGCAGCATGACATCACCGGCACTGTCACATTTAAGCTTTTCAAGGCTTTCTGGATTTCAGGGATTACATAACTTCAGAGGGGTTAGGCTGGGGCTTGGATCTAATCAGTATTCAGGGTCTTAGTTGAATTAAATTTTTAGAAAAGCCAAACACCCCAATCCAAAAGTGTCTGGCAGCAGCGGTGACAGCCGCGGTTTTCTGGTCAGCTTGGACAGGCTCTGCAAGCCTTGGAGTCTTAGGGAAGGCAGAGGCTCCTTGGGCTGGGGCAGCAGGAGCTGCTGGGCTGGGCTGGGACAGCTGCTCATGGTTATTGCTGTGACAGCAGCACATCAGCAGCCCTCTGGTAAACCATGACATGAGTTCATCCTCCTGCCTCTAGGTGCTCTGCACGATTTTGTGCACAGCTTTTGGTTTTGTTTTTGATTTTTTTGTGTTTGATTTTGTTTCTTTCTGCCTTCTGGCAGAAAGAGAGGGTTCAATAGGAAGAAAAAAGCAACAAGTTTTATGTAGTCCGTCTCCCCTCCCATCAGTATCTCTGCCAGCATCCCTGAAACAGGTACTCAGCTACAATTATTGTAGCAGACGGTTCCTGTGTGATTGACTCTTAATTGTTACATTTATCCTGCTGCGAAGTGCTGTGCAAGGAAGACAGCAGCATGCAGTATCTCCCAGCTGCCAGTTTACTCCTAAATCTGCTCTGGGAATCAATAAAGTGAGAGACTTGAGTTTAAAAAGTATTAGCAATGATATTAGTGTTTCTCATCTTGTTAGTAAGTTATTCTTACCTAGTCTGTGATTCTAATCAAAGTGGTGAGTCTGCAAAAACACCCACCTTTATAAATAATTGTGTAGCTGAGCCAAGGGGTTTTTTTGCCTGGAGCAAAAGAAAAGTCTTCATCTTGTTTCTAGATTTCTGTAATAATTTCCTAGTAGTTGTGTTCATCGTTCTGCCCAATAACATTTCATATATGTGAACTTGAGGAAAATACTCTGTGGTTTTGTGTTAAATGTAACTTAGTGTTTTTCTGAGACATTCAAGACTGAAACGCCTTGCGGGAAATTTTGAAATAATGTAATAACATCTAGTGAGGCAGTAAACCCTGCATATAACACAGGGAAAGTCTTGAAAGATGATGGATTTGTTCTTAACCACAGTACAACTGCTCTGGACTTAGGGTTCCTGATTCAGCATTCCTGATAGTAGTGATTTGCAATAATGAAAGGCGAGTTAGTTCTGGGCTTCCCTGGAACAAAAAGATTGCCTGGGCCTGAAAGGACTGACTTATCTTGCTGAGGAGAGGTACAGCATGAAAAGAGGGAGAAAGACTGAAATCCAGAGTAAATGCTGTAAAGACCCCTCCTGGTGTCTTTCTTCCAGCTGGGCTCATAAACTCCTCTGCCTGCCAGGGTCTCAGGGCCAGCTCTGCCTCTGAGCCACAGAGGCCGACACCTGGCAGGGTTTAGAATCCCAGACTGCTTTGGGTTGGAAGGGACCTTAAAGTGCATCTCATTCCACCCGCTGCCATGGTCAGGGACACCTTCCACTACCCCAGGTTGCTCCAAGCTCCGTCCAGCCTGGCCTGGGACACTTCCAGGGATGGGGCAGCCACAGCTTCTCTGGGCAACCTGTGCCAGGGCCTCACTATCATTGTAAAAAACCTTTTCCTAATATCTGACGTAAATTCACCCTCCTTCATCTTAAAACCATCACCTCTTAGCCCTGATTAAGGAATGAAGGGTTGTGTTGCAGCTTTGGGGGTTTATGAAGCGTTACCTGAGGGAAGGCAGCTTTTAAGCATAATTTATAATATATTTATTTATTTATTTTCGCAAAACACATTTGTGTACGTCAATAGATGTATCATCTGCAAGAGGAGTGTCATACCTAGAATGGTTCATAAACCAGATGGCATTTTCCTACTTCTGGAGAGTTAATCTAATCTATTTGTCTTTTACCTGTAATTGAAAGAAATGGTTATTTTAAGGAAAAATTATTAAATACCCCCCCCCTTTTTTTTTTTACTTAACTAATATCATTAGAGTACACATACAAAATTTTGTTTTGCTAAACAAGAAATTCCTGTGACTGCCTCCGCTGAGGGAGTTATCTGTGCAGGTAGCAAGAAGGCTGCAGCCTTTATTTTCTACAAAAGATTGTGGTTAGAGTAAAAAATATTGCACTTCAGTAATTGTAACCAAAAGTAATTGCATCCACCTTGTTGAACAGGAGGACAGGAATGTTCAGTAAGACAGGGGTCAGTTGTAACCTTTCCAAGCCACCTTTTTGGGAGCTGCTCTACCCTGTCATCCTGTGCCAGCTCTTATCTGGTCTCCTCTTGTGCTTGTGTGGTCTGTCCGCTTTCCTTTGCTGCCGTCAGAAACAGTTCTTCATTCCTGACAGGAACAGGAGAAGGAGTAACTTGGGAAAGAGCCAGGTGGATTTTATTGCAGCCTGGACATCCTCAGTTATATTGTCTGGCCTCTGCTGATTTCTCAGTCCTCACCACTGTTAGTGGTGGATCAGAGAGAGGACAGCTCAGCTGTGAGACGTGGTCTGAGCCAGTTCTCCCGGCATGCAGACATCAGTTGTGGTTTTGTGTGTGTGCTGGACATGGTGGATGGCCAAAAGGAATGAATGGCCACTCCAGTGTTGGCTCTTGGGCCAGTGTCACTGTCACCAAGCTTGGGTGGCTCTGGAGCATGATCCCACTCCCCTGGTCTCTTTGCACAGCACAGGGAGAGGGTCACTGTGAAGTGGAACTTGTTGGATAAAATGCACTCCGAGGTCTTAAAGACATGTGAAGAAGGGAAATGATGCACAGGGTGAGTCCATGCCATTTCTAAGCTCTCTGGGAAACCGCTGAGGGAGTAAATCAATCCCTCAGGAAGGATTTGTACCGCCCCCAACTCTGTGGTCCTAAAATTTTATGCTCCTGCAGAAGCAGGTAGCTTGGAAACAGTTACTAGAGGAGTTCATCCACATTTGGGTCTTGGGATTGGCCTTTTTTCGTGTATTTGCTGGTGGTTTGTGTACAGAGGTTGGAAGGCAAGCAGCTGTGAGTCAGGGTGGAGGAAAACCAGGCTGCCATGAAGATGAGCACAGCAGCCATAGCTCTGAGAGGGGATTCACAGCACAGCTTCTGCACGGAGGGAAGGCAGTTCCTGAGCTCTGGAACATGAAGCATTTCCAGCAGAGATCAGAAAATGTTTGTGCTCCAGCCCACAGCTCTACTGAGAGCTTGTTAGGACTGCTCACTGCAACAGTGTCAGCACACTGAGGAAGCAATTCAGGCTGGAGCAGGTAAATGTAAAATACTGGGATAATCAGGGGTCTGTGGAGGCTCAAAGCAAGAAAACAACACCTTGGTCTTGTTTGGTGCAGTAAGTAAAAAAAATAAAGTGCTATGTGTACCAGGAGGTAGCACTAAACGGGTGGGCAGGGTTGGCACAAGAACAGGGGATAGAATTGGGAAATGAGTAAATACAGGCTGGAAACAAGAAATTTCTAGCCACAAGATGGGTGGTGTGGAAGAGCTTCCTAGAAAGCGCTGTGAAGGAAAACCGGACCAGCCCCACGCTGGGACCAGTGAGGTCCCTGCTCAATTCCAGTGTCATGCAGAAGGGCTTTACAGGACTGCAGAGAGGTGTTTGTGTAGGTGCCAGAGTGGAGCCCCAGTGGAGCCCCAGTGGTGTATTCTGCTTGGATGGAGGTGTCCCTGCCCTGGAAGCTGGGGGGTTTCAAGGGCCCTGTAGATGCTCTGCCATGTTTGATTCCTAAGCTGAGTGGCATTCCTGGGGCATCAGGAGAGAGTGCTGGGAGCTCAGTACTCAGGTGGGAACGCGTTCCTCTTCTGTTCAATGAGCTGCCATGAGACAAAAATATGAGCACAGCTTCAAGTAACCCCATCACTCTGCGGGCTGGTACCTTTGTGTGCTGAGAGTGCTTAATCTCCAAGAAAAAACATGCCTTTTGCTTGCAGTCCAGGGTCCCATGTGCTCACCCACGTGTTGAGAAAAAGCTTGCAAATCATTATCTGATTGGCATCCGGCCACTAAACTTCCAGTGACCTGCCTGCTGATATTATTTTGTGTGCTGCATTCTCCTGACATATCTTTGTTGAGCATGTTGTATTGTTTTTGGAATAAATATGAGGGTAAACAGTAAAAACTGCAAGCAGCTGCCAAGGATGGAGGTGAAACATAAACTTTGTGGCTGGTGTTGGAAATAGGATCTTTGGTCTGGCTGCCCTTTCTGGAAAGGGGCAGGCTTATTTGAGCAGTGCCAAAACAAAGCGCGTTTGACCTTTGCCATCCCTGGATGCCAGCTCAGAAGGCGTTGTATGCAGAATCCGGCTATTTTTGGATCTTGCCCCAGAGAAAGTGCTGCAGGTGAGTGTCTTGGTATATTTGGGAGGTATAGAGAGTTTCTGCAGTGGGCCAGGCCAGAGGTTTGTTTTACCTGCTATCCCAGCTCCAGCAGAACCAGTTGCTCTTCAGCAGTTGCATCTGAGTTGAGGAGTCTCATAGGCACTGACAGGACCTGTCTCCCATGAGTTAGTCTAATGTGCTTTTTAAATGAATCTAAACCTTTTGGTCTCTGCAGTCCACTGAAGTTCAGTGCCAACATAATGAGTGTGAGCCATCTCTAAAATCCCAGGGAGCTAGGGCAGCTTGTTGTGTCACACAGGGCACACCAGATGTAGCACTAGCAGCCAAAATCAATAAGCAGAGCAGGAATTTTGGAGCTTATCATTCCAGATCTCCCACCAGCCAGCTAGGTGAGACTGGGAGAACCCTTTTGCACAACTGTTTTGTTCACTAGGAAGGTACAAGTTGATCCTGCTGTCTGTGCTGGGCCCAGTGCAGCATGGTTGGATCCCAGGTGAAGCCTCCTGCCTCTTTCCTGGGCAGTGAGGATGTTAACCATGTGGTTTTGCTATCCTCATGGGGTATCATGACCATGTTCTGGGTGGTGAAAGGTCTAACCCTGAGAATGCAGTGAGCAGGAGTGGCTGTCTCTGAGGGAATCGAGGGGATTAGCAAATCCCTGTCATGTCTGTGAGGTGACAGGAAAAGGAATGTTGCTGTTGCTGACTGCGCACTCCCTGGCAGGTGAGGGTGGCCAGGCATTAAAGGTAAAACTGTAAATTGCACAGCAGGCAGGAAAGGACCAGACAGAGGTGTGATTTGGAAGTGCTTTTGTATTCCTGGTGTTTCTCTGCCTTTTATGAACTGTTGATCTTTTTGCTCTGAGTGACGGGACCCTAGCAAAGAGTCTGGGGATTCCCTCCATGGTCTGGTGCCAGGGAGATCATTGAAGGTCAGCTCAGGTAATGCCTCGTTAGGGAGCTTGACAGGCACTAAAATACTGCTTAAATGCAAATTTCAGCATTAGGGAGTTTGGTTGGTTCTTTCTTCTGTTTTAAACACACCTGTTGTTAGAGACAGCCCTGCTCACTGTTGTCCCTGACATGGGAACAGCTAAAACTTCACAGATTCCTTGCAAGCGTTTCCACTTCCAGTTTAAATGAACTCATTATGTTTCAGCTTGGCAGCAATAAGAGGAACAACGGGGAAGAGGGAAAAATCTTGGAGTTAAAAGAGATTTCAAAAACACCTTAGGAAATGTTCCCAGCCAACCACAAACCCTCCCTGGGGATCCTATCCACATATTAGAGCTCCAACTGCGTATATCAAATTGTTCAAAAAAGGAAAACTTGGCCTCTGTAGCGCTTGGATGGAGAGCAGGCGGCTGTGGTGGAGTGCCAGGGAGCCTCATCCTGCGCAGGAAAAGCCACCCCGTGCGGGGCTGACCTGTCACGAATCGGGAAGCCTTTCAGGAAACCAATCGGAAAATGCATTAGGTGGGGATGGTAATGCTTTCCCCAGGCATCATGCAAGGGAGTTCTGCTTTACAGATTAATTCTTTCCCCATGGCTGGGGCAAAACTACTCAGCTTCACTGATCGATGGAGCCTTGCTGTGGGAAAAGCACAAAGTGTGTATTGTTTTCATGGCTGTGGCACAGTGTCAGCGTGTGCTTTGGAAGAGTGTGTGCTGTGTGTGATCCGTGGCTCTGTCCCAGCCACCTGCAGACACCTGCACAGGCTTCCAGGGAAGAACCAGGCATGGAAAGGGAAGAGGGAAAATGTGCTTCCCTGCATGGCACGTGCCAGAGCGCTGGCAGGGCTTAGCTCCTTACCACCAGCATGTTCCTGCTCTGGTTTGGTTCACAGTGGGGCAGGGAACTTCCTTCCAATCCAGTGACTACATACAAATGGAGAGGATTGTGAGTAGTTCAAGGGAGTCAGATCCTGCTCTCAGTCTCCACACTAAATTATGGCATTGACAGCAAGCGGAAGTCCCAGATTTCCATCAAAGTAACTGAGGACTGGGATGGGTCAGATCCTTCATCCTTCGATGCCTGAGCTGTATTCCATGTCCAGGTGCCCTTCAAGGGGTACAGACCTCTGAAGTTGTGTTATTCCCAGCTTGCACCGTTGCCCTAGAAACCAGCCCTGTATATTTAGGGCTTCAGGTGTATTAAAGCAGTCAGCAGAAAAACTTTCCTTGGTTTTGGTTTGCTCTGGCTGAGCCAAATTATGAGAGAGAAATTAAAAAGCAGAGAGCTGAATAAAATTAGGGCTTTTGGAGGCAGGAGGGAGTCATTCAACAAAAATAATTTAGTTTTCCATAAAAGTTGTGTGGTTTGAGTCCCATAAAATCAGGCTTGGAGAGTTTTTATTGGGGTTTGGAAGGGGTGGGGTGGTTTCTGGTCTGATGCTGAGCCTGGTGGAAATGTGAGAAGGTATTTCAGTCTGTGAGTGTGAAAGGCAGGCCTTCAGTTCCGCGCTGCCTTGGTATCTGGCAAGTCGCTTCACCTCCCCACTCCTCGGTGCTGCGCAGTGAAGTGACAGTGGTGATGCCTGTGCTGTGAGAGGATTAGTCAGCATTTCACAGTAGTTTTGGGAAATCTCATGGAAAGGAGCCTTAGAAGTGGAACAAATTAGTATTTGTGATCCAAATACTTTGTCACTTCTTGCCCAATTCCGAATTTGCAGCTGCCAGCAGCTGCTGTGTGCCCTCGTGCACAGCAGAGCCATCCATCATTTTGGAGCTGGTTTTGTGGAGGAATGCAGGGGTGCACTAATCCTGGCCAGCACCACAGCTGCAGGGGCTGTTACTCTCCTGGTTTTGTGACCCCAGTCTCCTGGCTTGGCTCTGTGTCCAGGAAGTCAGCAGAGATGTGCTGGTCACTCTGGTCACTGCTGTTACGTGGCAGGTTTCTGTTTGGCTGTGTTAGTTATCATGGAATCATGAAATCGTTTGGGTTGGAGGAGACCTTTGCAGGTCACCTAGTCTGACCCCAGTTATATGGTGTTTCTCTGGGACTTGAACAGTGGGACCTGAAGGGGGCCTGGGGCTGAGAAGAATGGGGATGAGTTACCCAAAGCTTGGGCAGGGAGATGCAGCTTCTTCCAGCTGTGCTGTCTGTTGGAAGGGGATGTTTGGGTCCATGACCCAGAAACATTCCTATTTTCCAGCTCAGGAGCTTCTGTGCCTCCTACAGGAAAGGGCTGGAGGGTCAGAGCTGTCAGGTTCCTCTACCCAGGTCTGCTTTCCTCTCCTGTTTGCTGCTGGGAACTAATAGTGCAGGGAAATAATGCGGATACTATATCTGGCCGTGTTTGTCATGTTCCACAAAATAGCCGAGAGGATTTTCCTGGGTGAAGAGCTTCCAGTCTCATTAATTAATATTCAGCTGCTCTTTGGTGATATTTTGCTTTGCTAAACCTTCCTTGGAAATGTGGCTGAGGTTGTTCTATCAGGGCCCATAGCAGAGGAACTGTAAATCCCTAGTGCTGGGTGCCTGACAATATCTGTGTAATATTTAACTTTTTGACCAGGCCATAAGAAGCACTTTCACTGCGGCTGGTTATTGAGCATTGGGGCCAGATTTAGGTCTGTGTCATCCCATAGGACAGTGGTCATTCCTGTAATGGATCTCCTGTTCAACAGTACTGATGTTCCAGCAGAGCCCAGGGATGGCCAGCAGTGGTGCTGGGGCTGTTTCAGGGGTCTCTGGGGTTTTGCTGTCAATAGGGCTGTGTTTGTTTTAACAGCCTTCTTACAGGTTGTTGTTGATGCTTGCACCCTGGTGAGGGTGATACTGCTCCTGGTATTCCTGCTTTGGAGGTGTTTGTGGTTATCTCCAGAAGCTGATACTGAACGACTCTAGAGAGAAGGTGCGAGGGTTTCCACGTGCATTGAAAAATGTAGCCTTGCATCACTAGAGAAAAGCTTTCCTGCAGATCTTGTCCTCAGCTAATTTCAGCAGTTATTTCTTTGCAAGTGCTCTGTGTAAGTAGTTCTGTGCTCATCCCAGATTACAGCAGAATGGATCCAGTTCCATTTGCGAGGATTTCCATATTGTGTTTGCCATTCAGCTTGTCTCCTGGAAGGGGGGCTGAGGCTGCTGGCAGCAGGACACTCAGACATGCCAATTTTAATCAAAGCCTTTCATTGCAAACCCAACTTGTAGTGTATTTGGGACGATGAGTATTCCTCACCGTGTGAACTTCCTGAAGGCAGCCCTGAGCAAGGGCAGGGAGTCAGGAATTGTGGCCATTGCCTCTGTTATTTGGGGCTTTTTCCTTTTTCAGCCTGCCATACTGGGGGCAGTGGCAGCTGTGCAGCCCCTGGACAGGAGAGAGGTGGAGGGGACACTCTCCTTTGCCAGGCATCAGCAGAGGCACCTTGGTGGAGCAGTCGGCATCCTGGGGCTGTGAGAAAGAGGAAAGAGTGTGTCAGGAGGCAGAAAGGAAAAATAGAGTGTTTTTCTTTTTTAATTTGCCGCCTGGGTTGCAGAAGGGGTAAGGCTTAGGCTGTGCAGAGGGCAGCAGGGCTGTGGCTCTGCACAGGAGTTACACAGGCTGCCTGGACTTGAGCAGAACCCCCAAAGATGAGCATAACCCCCTCCCAGGCTGCTGTGCTTGAACCAGCACACAGGCACAGGAGCAAACTGTGCTGCCCCTTCCTGCAGAACACCGGGATTGGTTTGCCATACCCCTTCTCAGCAGCTCTCTTCTCAACCCTGTTACCCTGCGATAATTTTTTCTGTCTGACTGATGTAGAATGATAACTGGGGGAAGGAAATGAGCTGTGTTTTGAATGTCCAGGGTTTCTGTCTTCAGCTGTAGAGTAAAAGGGATGCCTATCACTCCAGGGGGCATCTGACAGAATTAGCAGTGGCTCAGAGCTGGCAGGAGGCAGCACTGGAAGATGCCTGTGTGTGCACTGGTTTCTGCCAGGCCTGATTCATGCCTAGGCACCTCAGTCTGCTTGCAGAGGGGCACAACTGCCTTGTTGTTCATGATTCCTTGCCTCTGCCTTCCCTCTGCATCCACTCTGCTTCCTGGCAAGCCAAATGCATTGGATGTACAGTGGTCCCAACTTGCTGGCTTTTAAAGCCTTTAAAAATTCAGGCTGTGTTTTGGAGACAGAGCAGGAGACTGCCAAGCACCATGGTGTTGTCATCTTGTTTTCTCTGAGATGGCCCTGCATCTCACCTGAGTGACAGTGAACTCTATTGCTAACCCCTGTGCTGTAGAAAATCCACTTTAACCCCAGAGATACTGACAGCAGCATATAAACTGTTGTAGATCATCTTTTCCTTCCTTCACCAACAAAATCTGTCTGAGTCGGGACCTGCTTGTTTACTGCCGTGTTCTTGTCCTGGATATCGTGGCTGTGCTTGCTGTGGTTTGTCCTGCGCTTCCCCTGATGGGGGTGAGGGGGTGTAAGGCCCTAGGAAGAGCCTTGGATATGGATGCAAGTACAAAGGTGCTGCTATGGAGAGTCCCCTGATGCACATGTGGCTGGGCAGGGCATGGTAGAGCTGCTGGCTGCTGTGCCAGTGTGCGTGCTGGAGGTGTTGGGGAATGTGTGCTGCCGAGATCGATTCCAGTCTCACCAGTGACTCCAGTGAGAGCAGAGCTGGGCCAGGAGCTGAGCATCCCACACCCCTGTGGTGCACACCCAACCTGTCCCAGCCTCGTTGGCTGTGTGCAGGGATCGCTCTGGGGTGGCCTGGCTGATGGCAGAGCTGACGTTCAGCCACCTGCAGTTCCCTGGGATGAATCTGCTCCAAGCGCGCGAGAAACCCTTTTGCCTTTCAGTAATCTTCTCCTTTGCCAGCGCCCGGGCGCTCTTGAGGGCCCAGCCATCCAGCAGGTTGTTAGCATGCACAGGCGTGCCTTGCCTGACTCTCAGCAATCCCCTTTTCCCAGACCACTGCAGCCACAGGATTCACCGTTTCGTGCCCATTTCCCAGCGATCCGTGTGGCAGCCAAGTGCCACAGCCGCGGGCCCTGAAGCTTGGCAGTGCCTAGTATTGTGTTGTGCCCTCAGTCTTTTGCAAACACCCAGAGTTTCCCCTGCTGACAGGACTTCCAGTTGATGTGCACACAGGTCTCTGGATCCTCACTGGATCCTCACCCTGGTTCTGACCAATAACCAAGCAGAAAGAGGAGATGTACTTGGTCCTCTGCGTGGCTGGAATGACACCTGGAAATAACGCCATTGGAGACTGCTCTGGGGTGCACAGGGTCCCTTGGTGGCTGCGCCCCTGAAATGGGACTGTTTGTGCAAGGGAGATGAGAGGCCTTTTTAAGGCTGTTTGCAGATTATTCATGGCAGGGAAGTGTAACAGTTATGCAAAGGTTATGCCACCAAGGGAAACGTGGTATTTAGCTGTGTGATTGCCACTGAAATCCATTGCCCTTCTGGCTAAACCTCCCCAAGGCTCTTTGAAAGTGTCTGGCATGTGTTCCCCGCGTGTGACACAGCGGTGTATAGGTCAGCAGAGGAAATTAGCCTGGGACATTGTGTGGCTGAGGGAAGCCTCCTCCTGACAGGATGAATCACTGGGAGCAGCTCATAGCCTGGCTGGTTCACTGCAGCTGGTTCTGGAGTGTCACCTCTGTGTACCTGCTCCCATCCAGGCTGGTTCTGGTGTGTCACCTCTGTGTACCTGCTCCCATCCAGGCTGGTTCTGGAGTGTCACCTCTGTGTACCTGCTCCCATCCAGGCTGGTTCTGGTGTGTCACCTCTGTGTACCTGCTCCCATCCAGGCTGGTTCTGGTGTGTCACCTCTGTGTACCTGCACATATCCTGGCTGGTTCTGGAGTGTCACCTCTGTGTACTTGCACATAGCCTGGCTGGTTCTGGAGTGTCACCTCTGTGTACCTGCTCCCATCCAGGCTGGTTCTGGCGTGTCACCTCTGTGTACCTGCTCCCATCCAGGCTGGTTCTGGTGTGTCACCTCTGTGTACTTGCACACAGCCTGGCTGGTTCTGGTGTGTCACCTCTGTGCACCTGCTCACAGCCTGGCTGGTTCTGGAGTGTCACCTCTGTGTATCTATCTCCTCACATCCCGAGCTGGTTTGTGTCCTTCACTGGGCGGCCTGGCTGTTCCCGCTCCCTGTCCTTTTGCAGCCAGTGTGCTGCCAGGCCCCTGGCTCAGCATCCTCAGTGGTACAGTGCTTTTCGTAGCCTGATGAAACACAAAGAGATACTTGCCATCCTCCCTGGCTTTGCTTTAAATGTGTTTTGTCTCCTTGCAACCATTAAAACTAAAAGCCACATGTTATGCAGGTGGTTTTTCCCTATATTAATGCTTTCAGGGGCTCTAGGGCACTTCTTACTGCAGTGTGTATGTGCATTGTTAGGAAGTGGAGTTGGACTGTGAACTGGCAATATGAAATGCCTGAAGTTGAAGCATTTGCATTTTCCCTGTGGATCAGGAAGATCCCAGTCACAGCTGAGGAGCAAGTTTCCAGAGTGGATCGCAGGAATCAGCACTGTCCTCCCCAGGTGTCTGTGCAGCAGGCAACAAGGGTTCACCCCAGTTTTAATGAAGTGTGCTCGTAATTGCATGTTGGGATGGGATGGAATTGATGGATTTCGTGTAAGTCGGGGCACAGGCAGCAGCACACAGTAAATACTTGGGCACAGCAGCTGAAGGTGGTCAATGCCTCTGTGTGGGAGCCTGTCCTGGATGCAGTGGGGTGCAGGTGGGTCCCTCATCCCAAGAGTGCATCCACAGCT
Source organism: Pomatostomus ruficeps (assembly GCA_013400735.1). Classification (NCBI taxonomy): domain Eukaryota; kingdom Metazoa; phylum Chordata; class Aves; order Passeriformes; family Timaliidae; genus Pomatostomus; species Pomatostomus ruficeps. The sequence goes on from VYZT01052813.1 coordinate 174,082, forward strand.
GCCAGAGAGGGAAGGATGTGAGAGAGCTCATGGCCTTGGTCTACACATGTGCTTCTTCCAGAATCTCTGGAGTTTGCTCAGTGGGAAGCAACATGCAATGGGAGATTCTTGTTGATGATTGACCCTTCTCCAGCTCCAGCCCTGCCAAGAGCAGGCAGGGCTGTACAAAATGTCTGTCATGTCTGGCATCCTTGGGTATCAGCCCTTCACACAAAGAGACTTTCCTGGAGGATAGGAATGCTGCTTTCTTGTTTTTCTGTCTTGGAAGGCAGGGCAGCAGGAGGGGGGACAGGGTGATGAGGTGGGTGGTATTTGATGTAAAAGTGGAAGGTATTAAATAAGGCATTGATGGGAGAACATCTCTGGTGTGCCCTTTTTCTGTCTCTACCTGTAGCTGTAACATCAGCAATGCAAGCACCATCCTGACAAGCCGACCTTTTGATGACACAGGATTTTGCTGTAGAAATCAGAGCTAGGAGGGGTTGCAAGAGGAGAAATAAAAACCCCTGCAGATTGCTGTGTCATGGTCCCCTTCATACCAGCCGGCCTATCCATCCTCACCTTCGTGCTGGCTGGTGGCACCTCTGAAACCAGGAGCACCCTTCCTCCTCCTCTGGCAAATCTCAAGCTCCAGGGGAGTACCAGAGTTCAGTTCTGGGGTGCTCAGCAAAGGAGAGGCTGGAGGCACTTCCTCTAAATGCTCCTCATTTGTTGCCCCGTAAATGTAGCATATTCCAGAGTAATGAAGTTGTAAATGTATCCTCTGGAATTGATTGAAAGACTAGTTCTCTGTTACAAGGTATAATCCCACTTTAAAGACTCTCTCATTTGAAAAGATTATCTTATTTTAAGACTCTTGATATTACCAAGGCAATGCTTCCATTTAGGGAGGAAGGGGAGGAAAAGAATGTAATTGAGATAAAAAAGAAAATGAAAAAAGAACCTAGTAGTACCTTCATAAAACAGATGGTCCTTTCTTCAGCCACATGTAAACTAGAGTCCTGCCTGTGGGGGGATTTACATGTAATTACAGCTGCCCTTGTAGCTCCCTCTGATGTTCTCTAAAGGAGGAAGAGAGCTGTGTGGGTGCCTCTTGTAAAGGCCTGGAGGTCTCACAGTGTGCACACATCCGTGTCCCGGCATTTCTCTGACTGGCATTCATCCAGGAGAAGGGACTGAGCAGGAAAACTCCTGCCCCCTTGAAATGTCCCACCGCCTTGGTAAATGACCTGCCTGGATTGAACTGCAGCATCCCAGGCACAACTGCAGTGTGGGAAATGAAATGGGTGGTGCCTGCTCAAATGGTAGAGCGAGATCCATGACTGGATCTGACCAGGACTGCTGAGGGATAGAGGCTCCTCACCGGAGACACAGCATCAGGGGCTGTGTTGGTGCTGGCTGGGGTGTGTTGGGTACTCTGATCATCCCTTGGGGGATGGTCAGGCTGGGGTCAGCCCCCAGTGCTTCACCTAGAGTGAGGTGAAGGTCAGGAAACCATAATAAATACCTCATGGCGGAGGCTTGTTCCGGCTGGAAAAAGAAAAGGACAAAGAAGGGGGGAGAACAAGAGGCATGGGGATGGAGACCACAGCAAAAGCCTCCCTGTATAAAAGGTTTAGCTGCCCATTGTGTATTCTCTGCCCAGATGGGGCAAGAAAAAGCTCATCTACACTTGATGGCTGTTGGTCAAGTTACCTCAAGAGCCCTTTTGGGAAAAACAAATTCTCAGGGATCCACTGAAACCAAACCACGCTGTTTTTGTGTCCAGCTCTCTCTTGTCATGTGAGGGAGGTGAAGGGGTTCCTCCTTCCTCTCTGCTTCTCCTTTCTCCCAGCAGACAGCAATGAATGCTTTTTCTATGTCAGCATAAGAAGTGTAGAAAAGTTTGCATATCTAAAAGACATTAAAAACTTAAACCATCGCAGAGAGGAACTATTCTTTCACTTCTTCTTCACAGAACTTCAGGCTGTGTTCTGATGGATCCGTAAAGGTCAAGTGATTGTGGTGGGAGGCTGTGAGTGGGGTGTGAAAGGAGCTGCCACTGATGATGTCCCAGTTAGCGTTGTCACCCGCCGTGGGGCTGTAGCCACACGAGTGTCACAGCTGCTGATCTACAGCACTGCAATGAGCAGGGGGTGCTGCCTGTGTCTAGTGGCCACTGCCACCAAGGAGCTGGGAGTCTCCAGCAGGCTCTGCTGAGAGCATCCAGGGGCCTGGAGGAAGGGGTCACTGTAAGTGTCGTCTGGGGCACGGCTTGTGGAGAGGAGCACCATGGCACTGTCCCACCATTGGGACAGGCCCTCCTGGCAGCCTTGTGCGGTCAAGCTCCATGGGGCTGGCCTCATCCATATCATCATTTGGGAATTAATAAGCGTGAAGCATCCAGATGGCAGGAATGATGTGTGTATTGTAGCAAAGCTAATGCTAACGCGCAGTGATAATGCAGTGTTCCTTGGGTATCGGTAGCGATGTTCTGTTCTAAAATGGTAATAAAGGGCACATTTGCTTATTAGCAATGAATGTCAAGCCATTCACCATCATGAAAATATCCTATTTCCATGACTTTGATAAATAGCTGCTGAAGCTCATGAATTTTTAACAGTAGTCCTATATTTAGGGTCTTTCAGTTTCTGAGTGAGATGAAAGGCTCTTCGGAGATGGAGTTCTGGAAGCGCCTTGTCTTCTGCAACCGCTGGTACCTATTTAAAGCCAGTGTTGTCTTTCTGATGTATGAATAGTATGTTGACATTGATTGATGTGATTTTTATGCGGGAGATTGGGCTCTAAGCCTGCCTGTCACCATAAAGCAAAATGCATAACTGCAGAGGGACCTGCCGTGTACTCTGCTTCATCTGCATGTGCTGCGTGTTCACTTTTCCCCACAGTCATAGAATAAACCAAACCATGTCTTCTTCTTTTGTGTAGAAACCAGCTAGGAGGGAAATAGAAAAGTGAAACTGAAATTAGTCAGTGGGACCCCAGAGGAAAGGGCAGGAACCAGCTCTGCCATGTGATACAGGACAGGCCTTGACCCTGATCCTGTCCGGGCTACTGGGAGCTCAGAGTAAAGCCTGTGCATGGGTTTTCCAAGGATCTGGACCCTGATGGTGCTCACTCTCTGGCTTGGTCCCCTGATCAGCCCTGAGCTCCTCCATCAGGGACACTCTTCTGGACAAAATGAGAGCAAGAGGGAAGAGTGGCACTATATAGATAATTACAAAGGAGGCAAAAATCTCTCCAGCTTCCTGTGAAATTCAAAAGCTGAGATATGGGGAACAGAAACTGTGCACTCTGTCAGGTCTGTGGTGGAGAGCCAGAACCCCCAGTTTCACTGACCTCAGCCCTGCTGGAGTCACTTTGCAGCAGATTGAAGTAAAGTAGACATCCTTTGTCAGTGCTAATTGCAGGAAAGCTTTTTGTGTAGACAGGGCCATGGTGGTTCCCATCCATGGAGAATCTTGCTTGCTGCATCCTCTTCTTTCCACAGCCATCTCCAGTTCCCAGCTGACTCACAGAATGGTGTGCAGTTGCCTTGACTCTTTTTAGAAAGAAGGTGATTCATCCCATTTCTTGGGATAGCACATGTTTCAGTGTTCTCTGAGATGGTCATTGCCAAGTGCATGATGAATGCATGTAACACTGAGAAAATGGGTGAAATCTCAGCCTGGAATAAGGGAATTGCGAGTGGCAGGATAATTAGTAGGCTGAGGAACCTCCCAGTTGAGTCTGGACATGATGAACTTCATGGTGCAGTAGTTGAAAAACTGAATTAAACAATGCCCAGGCCATTAGCAGGTAACTCTGGGGACCTGTCATGTGTGCAGGTGGTGTGAGTTGAGGGTCTGAGGTACACTTGGAGGAGCAGGGTGGTGTTCAGAAATCCCAATAAACAAAAAGGGGTTCAAGAAGATGTGATGATGTTCAAAGGGCACAAGTAAGTGCCCTGTGCTGTGGGTTTCAGCCAAGCAGAGAGCTGGCTGCAACTGACTTCCAGAAGAAGGCTGGGCTGTGGCTGATCCTGAGCCAAGCTGAAGCCAAAGATGTTGCGATGCCTTGGAAAAGGCTGACTATCTTCCTGAGAGCTGTGCTTCTTTGTCACCTGAAAATCCCTCCCATGCTAATGTTTATACCCCCAAGAATTCCCTTTTAATGTGCTTTCATTGCTCTATCAAAGCAAAAGATTGCTCTAATTTCCCTTTTATAGATGCTTTAGTTAGGTGTAGCATTTTAACCTTGCAATCTTGAAATGGAAATGTTCCCTGCCAGTTTTATATGCAAAGAGCAAAATGATGGATGTCTGAAGTGTGGAGCTCTCTCTGATTTGCTAAACATATTTACATGAGATATAAGAGCCTGAGCACTTTAAGTACCTTGTGTTGGGATGGAAATGGGAAAGGATGTCTTTGCCTCTGTTGTGGCTGAGAGGGGAAGGGACCAGATCCTCTGTGTGTCGGGAGTGTAAGCTTAAATGAACAATCCTAATGTGCTCTGGGGTCCTGTCCTGTGCTCCCCAGGGTGTCAGGACAGGGGCTCCCTGTCATGGTATGGCTGCCCTGCCTCGCCAACCAACTCTTTGCCTCTAAAAGAGACCGGCCACGTGGCCTCATTATCCAGAATTAATCTCCAAATAATGGTAAACACTGATTATATCAAAGTAAGAAAATAGTTAATGGGATGCCTCATGTAAAATAACAATGGGATTGTAATAGCTTTAAGCATTTATACATTCGAGGGAGCTTAAAGCGTATTAGAGCTGCTCCGCAGATGGGTCTGGACAGTTTAAATGTTGAAATTCATTTGCAGGCAGTAAATCCCTGCCGTGATGGCATGTGAGAGGCAGAGCCCATGGCAGCCTCCAGGCTCGGAGGGCCAGGGTGGCCTGGAGCAGAGCCTGCTTTGGCAGGAGGGCAGTGCTGGGTTGGGGGCTGGACTCCATTACCTTAGAGGCCTTTTCCAGCCTAAAGGGTTCTGTGACTCTAGGGCCTCTGTCCCCCTCACACCCTCCTCTGGCCCCAGGTGCTGTCCCTGTGCCACATTCCAGGTGCCCACAATGGCATCTCCCTGCTGCTTTGCTGGGCAGGGTTTGGCTGACCCACATTGAAGCTGCCTCTATTCCTGGGCCACATGTTTAAGCCACAACTTTTAACATGTTTTTGACAAAATCCAAAAGTTTGATTTTTTGGAGGAGGTGTTGTTTTTTTTTTTTTGGTATGCTTCATTCCAGGTTCCCAGCCACCCCTGCAATGGGGCTAAGACTGAAGCAGGCCAGGGAATTTGCTCCCCTCCTTTGAACTCATGACAGCCCTGCATCCAGTACTTGGGATGCTGAGAGGTTAAAAAGTCTGTCCCTTTTCCCCCCAAGAAAAGAAGAGAGGTGACAGCGGCATCTCTTCCTTTCCAGGTGGCTTTATAAAAGTGCTTCTTGTAAAGTTGCCTTTTTTGGTTATTCTGTCCATGGATATGAACACAATATAAATATTTGTTCCCCAAAATAAAGCTCATGAAAGAGGGACTGTATTCTGTTCCAAATCAAAAGAGGTCCGGGAACTCCAGAATAGCTGTAATTAAGCCAGTAAGTTATTAGGAGTTTCTGGCAGTTCATATGAGGACAGGAGCCAGCCAGGGATTTGTTCTTTTCTTGCTGTGGTTTTGCTAAGAATCTTCCTTGTGCCAACTATTTCTGACCAGAGTGTGTGGCTGATAATCGATCACTTTGCAGAAGCATTGCATTTGTCAAGGGCAACATCTTGATCCAACACCAGCTGTGCTTAGGTCTGTAAAACTTGTAACACTGGAAGTTCTGCTGCTACCTCTGTGTGCTTCCTTTTACAGGGAGGAATTGCTGCTCAGGATGGGGCACGGGGGCACAGAGCAGAACAAAATCTACTGCAGAATCCCAGGAAGGTTTGGATTGGAAGGGAC
>VYZT01052816.1:87-25394 GCA_013400735.1 Pomatostomus ruficeps
CCGCGCCGCCTCAGAGCCGCGGCCATGGCGGGTTTCGTGAGGGAGCTGGAGCGCCGCGCTGGGCCGGCGCTGCGCCTGGAGCAGCGGGTGGCCGGCGGCGTGGGCTCCGTGGTGTGGGACGCCGCGCTGGTGCTCGCCAAGTTCCTGGAGACCGGTGCCTGTCCCCTCGCCCGCCGCCACGTCCTGGAGCTGGGCGCGGGCACCGGTGCTGTCGGCATCATGGCAGCCACGCTGGGGTGAGCGGGAGGCCCTGCCCTCAGACCCTCTTCTCCCTCAAACCCTTATTATTCCTTTGAACCCTCTTTCCTGTGTGTGTGCAGTATCCCCAGCCACTGCGTCATTCCCTAACCCCGTGTGTGTGTTACAGGGCGAACGTGACGGTCACAGACCTGGAGGAGCTGCAGGAGCTGCTGATGGTTAATATCGAGAATAACAAGCACCTGGTCACAGGGTCCGTCCGAGCCAAGGTACTGAAATGGTTTGTATGAGCCTTTATTTAATGTCTCTGTCCAGCTTTGACAGGGCTCCTGGTCTCAGATTGGAAAAGAGTCGGTTTAGATGGGATATTGGGATGGAATTCCTGGCTGGGAGGGTGGGGAGGCCCTGGAATAGAATTCCCAGAGAAGCTGTGGCTGCCCCTGGATCCCTGGCAGTGTCCAAGGCCAGGCTGGACGAGATTTGGAACACCCTGGGATAGTGAAAAGTGTTCCTGCCCATGGCAGGGGGTGGAATGAGATGGGATTTAAGGTTCCTTCCAACCCAAACCATTCTGGGATTCTGTGATTCTGTATTGGCTTCGTTAAATTGCTAAATAACTTCAAAACACCGCTGTGAGAGTGAACATTACTACAAGAACACAGTAATTAACTTTGTTCTCAATCCTGTAGTTGTATGTGTCATTTCTAAAGCTTGTTTTCACTTCTTGTTGTTATTTTTTCTCGTTTAGGGGTGAAGATGTAACGGAATTTCAGCCTCCCCCCGATTATATCCTCATGGCTGATTGCATTTACTACGAGGAGGTAAATGAGGACTTTGTTAAACCCCTACAAGAAGATTCCTTGGGAAAGGGGTGGAAATCAGTGTGTTTAGCATGAGAAGTGTTCAGATAAATATTGTGCTCATGTCATGGTCCCGGTGGTTTAGAGGAATACGTAGAACAAGGCTGGAAAAGCCATTTTTAATAGATGTTTGAGATAAAACCAGAGACTATTTTTATGTTAAAAATCCCAAATTAAATGTTTATGCCCCCCCTTCTCCCTTTTTTTTTTCTTTTTACATTGGGAATGGTGAAGCAAAACGTGAACTGTTGAAATAATTGGTAAAAAAAGTGGGTTTTGTAGCCTGCTCCGTGTCCTCAGCTGGAGCTCTGCGGGATGTGCACAGGGAGCTGAGGGAAGCTGCAGGAAAAGGGAAATAACCTGAAAAGCCCCACGTCCCAGTGCCCTGCCCGTGGCTTCAGCAGCCCCTGGCATTGACTCCCTGCCTGTTGGTCCCATTTCCCTACATCGTGGCCTGGAGCCGAGCCATCCTCCAGGAATAATTGAGAAAACTCTCACTTTTGGAACCCGCCGAGCAATCCTCGTTGCTGTGCGCCTCGGGGAAGTGCCCGCTCAGCAGCGTGGGATGATTCTGGCTTTGATTCCCCTTCAGTTTTCTTGGGCAGTCTGTGAAACTCCTCTCCTGTGAGTCCCCCTGGCTCCTCTGCTTTTCCCCCATGTTCTTCCTGTCCCAGTTAAAGCACCAAAAATAACTCCCTGGAAAGCAAAACGGGGAAGTTCTCTCCTGGGTGAAGACTTTAGCTGGAGGGTATCATAACCAGTGAAATGAACTTAAAATCCAAGTGGGAAATGTTTAACCTTTTATTTTTTTTTATTTGGGCAGTCCTTGGAGCCGTTGCTGAAGACCCTGAAGGACCTGACTGGCCCTGACACTTGTGTCCTGTGCTGCTACGAACAGAGGACCATGGGCAAGAACCCTGAAATTGAGAGAAAATACTTTGAAGTAAGTGGGTTTTTAATGCATTTTCTTTTAGGCTGTTCCATTGAAAGCAGAGGGAAAACATAAAATTTTACTCAGGAACTGAAGACTCTCTCCTGAGCGATAGAGCTGCTTCTGGAAAAATTCCTGCCTTCCACTGAGAGCTCGTTAACGGGGGATTTAATTGAATATTCCAGCTGATGTTGTGTGCAGGTGAAGGGAAGGAACACCTGGTGGGGGTGATGGTTGGTGCAGATTTAACTCTGCACCTGTGGTGGCTGTTGAAAAGCAGCTCTTTGTGCTGGATTTTGTGCAATAACTACAAAGCTGCAGAAAAAGGGAAAGGGTGAGAATTCCAGGGGATTGGTGCGTGTTAATCAAAGCACCTGTGCGATAATTAGTGCCTCACACTCTGGTGGGGCCCTGGCAGCGAGGAGGGCTGAGCTCAGCTCTGCTGAGGCGCTGCTCACACAATAAACACAGCATGTGTTGGTGTTTCGGGCTGATTTCTGCCTTTTTTGTGATTTATTTCCTTCCTTGGCTTGCCAGGTTCAGCCCAGGCAGTCTCAGCACGCCTCAGAGCTGACGCTGGGGTGTTTTAGCCGGGTTTTTTCTCTCCTCTCCCTTTCAGTTTGCAGACAGGCAGGTGCTGTGGTTGGCTTAGAACTTTAGGGATTAAAGGAAGCAAAATAATGGAATCACAGAATCATTGAGGTTGGAAAAGTCCTCTGAGATCATCAGGTCAAACTGCCAAGGCCACCACTGACCCACGTCCCCAAGTGCCACAACCACACATCTCTTAAACCCCCCCAGGGGTGTTTTACCGCAAGCTAAATAGATTTTTCTGGAGTGTTGGACTGTGTCTGCAGCTTTGAGTTGGTGCTGGAGTATTAAGTGCTGCATGGGGAGAGGGGGAAAGGTCAGGAATGGTTGTGGAGCCTTTGTGGAACTGCTCTGTGGGTTCTCTGGTAACCAGCTGCTTCAGAGGGACTTCGAGCTGGAAAAAATCCCCCTGGACAGGCACGACGAGGAGTACCGGAGCGAAGACATCCACATCGTCAACATCCACAGGAAGCGGACGGTAGGTGCACGGGATCCCACAGGATTTGGGTTTTTGGGAAGGGATTTAAAGCTCATCTCCTTCCAACCCCTGCCATGGGCAGGGACACTTCTCCTGGAGTGGTTTGTGGCACCAGCGCAGCAACTGCTGCCAGGAGTTCCCAGCGCTGCTGTTTCCTTGGCACAGCCTGAGCATTCCAGAGGTGGAGATCCGGGCTGACTCTGAAATGCCATTGGGGACCCTGTGGAACCACAGCTCGGATCCCTGCAGCTCAAAGGAGCTGCTTTATTCCCAAACCTGGGGCTCCAGGTGCCAGCCTTCCTCTGAGCTTCACACTTCTCCTGCTTCCACGCTCTGGTGGGGTGGGGTCTCCAAACCGGAGTTTAGAGGCACCAAAATAATAAAAACAAAATGCCCAGCGCTGCTTTTGGCACCGTGGGCTCTGCTGTGCCGCCCTCTCCCCCAAACCAGGCTCTAGATGTGCTCAGCACCTGCCAGGATTGCTTTGATCATTTTTGTGTTAATTGCTGAAGAGCGAAGAAAATATTTTGCAACAACAAAACCGGGCCGCTTAAAAATCTGTCATCTTTGTGCAAATCTCTTGACAGAATTCCCCATCGTGAGGCCTTTGCCCGCAGGCTGTGTCCCCCTGGCAGAGCTGCGGAGAAGAGGGAGAGGGGATGGGATAACGCCACAGAGGGACTGCCTGAAGCGCAGTCGTGACTCGTCTGCAGCCGAGGTCTCCGACAGCTCCTTCCTTCCTGTCCGCCGGGCGTCTGGGGGCCGGGGAGGCGGGGAATGGAGCTGGAGCTTCCCCGGAGCAGCACGGGGCGTGTGGGCTGCCGCCGAGCGCTCACCCAGCCGGCCCGGGGGCACCGCACCAGAATCTCCATGGGGGAAAACCCCGGGAGCAGCTCGACCTCGACCCGCCGGTCAATAAAACTTTGGCACCGGAGATGTGGGTCTCGGATGGCGGGTTGTTCTTTCATCCTGTGCTTCCTGTGTCATTCCCAGAGTTCTGGGAGGCTCGCTCCCTCCTGGGAGGCTCCTTCCCTCCTGGGAAGCTCATTCCAGGAGCCGGGGCTGCTGTCGTGGTGGTTCCTGCACAGATAAAAACGCTCCTGTGCAAAATCCTCCTGCTTTTTGTTTTCACCTGCGCTTTTCTGGTGTAAAGATCCGCAGCATTCAAGTTTGACACCTGCAGGTTCTTCTTGTGCAGGTTCCTTGTGGCTGTTGGTGTTTCTGCCTCTTGGAGCACAGTGGTGGCTCGGAGGAGGAATTCTGCAGGAATTCTCACTTTTCTGTGGTGGAAGCAGCTGTGGAAGTTGGGTCTGTGACAGAGGCACGAGTTATTTGGGCCAGGTTTTCTCTAGAAAACCGGTGGGTTGGGAAAAGCTTCGTTTTCAGGCTCCCAGGAGTTTTCTGCACCTGCCCCGAGTTCAGGCTCCCTTTATCTCCAGTGAGGGAATTCCTTGCGAACTTCCCACATCCTAAAGCGCTGTCGTGGCTTGCCGAGCGCGGCGGCGATGATGAGCGAACGCGAGAACCTAATTTGTCAAACCGCACGTGTTATTTGTTACCTCGTTATGGAAAGAGCTCCTTAATTACCCAGTGGCCTGCAGGAAGGGATTTGCTGGAATGTTTACACCGACGTGGCTTCCCGGGTGGAAGCTGCGATTCCAGAAAAATCAGGAAAAGATCCCCAAATCCCAGCAGTGGTGGGGATGATGTCCCGGAGCACAGAGGGATGGTGCCGCGCTGGGACACCCTGCTTGGTGATGCAGAGAGGAGCAGCCTTTCCCGAGGGTTTGGAGCTGATGGAATAATTGTGTTTTATCTACAGGACGTGTGGTATCATCACTTCCTCCCGCACAGGGCTCGGATCTCTTCAGAAGAAAAATGGGGGAAGTTGTGCTTTTTCTTCCCTCCTGGCTGCTGCTGTGCTGTGCCCTCAGCTCCAGGCCTGGGTTGTGACTGTCCCTGGGTGGCAGAGACCTCGTGGGAGGGCGCTGGGCCCCGTCACCCCCTGCGTCACCTCCCGTCGAGGGGAATGCAAAACCCAACTGCTGCTGTTGCTGCTGTGGAGAGGAAACCACCGCTAACCAGGGCAGCAGGGAGGGGCCGCCTGTCCCCAGAGCCACCACGTGAAACGGCTGCTTTTTGGGGAGAAAAAAGGGCTTTTGGAAAGGCGGGTGGGATCCTACTGGGGCTCAGCTCCACCGTGTTGGGAGAGGCTGGTGGCTGCCTGCTCTGAGCTAGGAGAGGGTGTGGAACCCTCATGGAAAACGATGAGAGGGAGGTGGTGATCCTGATTCTTGCCAAGCTGTTCTCTCACCTGTCCTGTTTGTCCCAGCTGGATTTGTCCTGCTTCCTTGGGGACACAGTGTGGTTTGGTGCCTCTTCACTAACACAGAGGCTCTTTGGAGAAGCCTGGCTGTGACGGAGTCAGGCTCTGCCCGGCCGCTGGGGCACAGCAGGTGCTCTGGAGAGCTCCTGTCCCTGCCGGTCCCTCTGGCTGTGCCAGCCCAAATCTGTCCCAGCTCATCCCTGGGCTCTGCCGCCAGGCTGGCCGTGGTGGGAACCAGCAGCACCAAATCCATCATATACCCACGCTGTGCCTCACCTGACTGAGATTTGGTTGCATCCTCACCAGGGAGAGCAGGAAACCTCCCTGTGCAGCTGCCGTGGGAGCCGGTTTGGTGCCACAGGCAGAGACTTGGGAGTCTGAGGCGTTTGCCTGAAGTCATGCCTAAATCCGGGATAATTTCCTGGCGTGATTCCAACACCAGCTCAGGTACTGGGAAACACCGGGGGCTGTGGGTGCGGAGGTCACGGTGATTTTCCTGGGAGAGCTGTGATGCTCCTGTGCCGGCTCAGCCTGCAGCCCTGGAGGGTGGCTCTGCCCTGCCCTGTCCCTCTGGTGACAGCAGTGGCAGTGCCACCATCCCATGGTCCCGCTGGGGCTTTGCTGGGCTGCTCACTCGTGGCCGTGGAGCTTTTCCAGTTCTGCTGGGATCAAAGGGATGTGGTCCGGGAGGGAGCAAAGTGCAATGCCAGCTCAGCACCAGGCACATAAAGCACTGCTGGCTCCTTGTCAGGGTATCAGTCACAACGTGGCTCAGAGACTGCAGGACCCGTGGTGCTCCGTGGTTATTTTTCCCTTGTCTAGGAAAAGCAGGAGGAGCCAGACAGAGTGCTGGTGTCCAGATCCAGCCATCCATGAGTGATTCCCCTGGGAACATCCATGAGAGCCCCCTGGGCCTGTGTGGGACCGGGGCCTTCTCCCACACGTCCCACAGGGCTGCTGGCCTCGCTTGGGAAAGTCCTCCCCAGCTGCATCACCATTTCCCGTGACATCGAATCCTGGAGGAATGGATCCTCCTCTTAGAAAATGATAATTCTTGCCTGCAGCAGTCAGAGAGAGGCTTGGAAAAGGGGTTTTATTCCTGTGGATCTGCTCCTGCTCCCACCAGCTGCGGTGGGTGAACAGTTCAGTTAAACGGTGCCCGGGGTTGGGTTTGTGGCTGCTGCTGCCGTTGTGGCATTTCCTGAGCCCCAGCCCGGGAGCAAACGGCACGGTGACAACAGCATGGTGACAGCGGCACTCACCAGCTCAGTGACAGGAGATCACATCTGGGGGCTCTCCTGTCCCTGCTGCAGCTGCCTCCCACCTCATGGGGCACTGGGAATTGGGCAGTGCAGGGAGGGCCTGGACCAGGAGAAACGGCTTCCCACTGCCAGAGGGCAGGGATAGATTGGATATTAGGGAGAAATTTTTGGCTGTGAGGGTGAGGATGCCCCTGAATCCCTGGAAGTGTTCAAAGCCAGGCTGGACAGGGCTTGGAGCAGCCTGGGACAGTGGAAGGTGTCCCTGCCCATGGCAGAGGGTGGAACAAGATGGGTTCTAAGATCCCTTCCAACCCAAATGATTCAGAGATTCCATGATTTCAAAGCCCAGGTGTTTTGCCAGCCTGACCTGCGGATGGGGACGTTCAGTGACAGTGGGGGTGTGGATGTGGCTCTGCCCCACGAGTGCCCGGACAGCGTGTGGGATGCAGGGAGAGGGATCCCAGCCTTCACCTCCCCAAATGGCGTCACTTTGATCTGCTTGCTGTCGGCGCAGTCCTGTCATCCCGGGCTGGGGAAGCCGTGGGACCGCAGTCTTGTGGTCTCCTTTCACATCCTGAAACAAAAAAAAGAAAGTTTCTTTTCTGAGGCCATGCAAACTGTGAGGTCTGTGCCTGTTCCTGCACCCGTGGGCAAACAGAGCTGTGGTTTCTAGCCCTGAGTCCGAGTGTTTGGGCACTCCCAGCCCCAGGGAGTGACCAGGACCTCCAGGGTGATCATGTTCCAAGTTTGTGTCCCAAATTCAGTGTCCTCTTTTCAGACCAGCTTCTCCCAGCCCCAGGGAGTGACCAGGACCTCCAAGGTGATGGTGGTCCATGTTTGTGTCCCAAATTCAGTGTCCTCTTTTCAGACCAGCTTCTCCCAGCCCCAGGGAGTGACCAGGACCTCCAAGGTGATGGTGGTCCACGTTTGTGTCCCAAATTCAGTGTCCTCTTTTCAGACCAGCTTCTCCCAGCCACCATCCCGTGTGAGGTTGAAGAAAGATGACAAAGAGCCGAGAAAGCAATGGCTGAAATTCTGTCAAACTATTTTGCCCTGCGGAGACATTTTTGGAGGAAGTTTCCCAAATGGAAATGGATGTCTGAGTGCAGCCTGGGTTTGCCACGGGAGGATTGTCCCCTCCCTGTGTGGTCCACAGGCAGCCCTGTAATTATCCTGTGCCAGTCATCCCTGCCCTCACCGGCTCCCCAGGGGAATGTGGGGGCAGCCGAGGGCTTGGCGAGGTGAAACAGAGCTCCTACCCTGGCATGGCTGTTTCCTTGTTCCTCTTGTGCTTCTGGGTTTGCTTTTTGGGGCTTTTATAAAAAAAGGGAAATTTATAAACCGGAAAAGGCCGCAGAAGTGAGAAGGCAGCAGTGGGCAGGAGGGAAGCGGGGGTGCCTTGGGGAAGCAGCCGGGCTGGGATGTGGTCCCTGGTGCCCTGCCAGCGCCAGCTGGGAAGCGCAGGACGTCCCCGTGTCCAGCTGCCAGCAGGACGGGCAGGACGCGTGGCAGAGCCCTCTCCGTGCACACCCCAATGAGTTCCCTGCGGCCAGGCGGGGAAAAGCCACGTTCTTCCCGCTGGTCCGGGTGTGCCCGGGGTGCTGCGGCGCTGGCAGCCTGGAGGCCCCATCCCGGGCACGTCCCCATGGCGGCGTGTCCCCGTCCCGGCGTGTCCCCGTCCCGGCGTGTCCCCGGGCCTGCTGAGCCCGCGCTTCCCATTGTGCCCGAATCCTCTGACTCATCGGTCTCTGCTCCGCTCCAGGGCAATCCCGGCCCGTGGCAGCCACCGGCTCCCGGCGCTGCTGTCCCCTCCCTGGGGCAGCCATCGGCCCGGCCTCCCAAACCCGGCCCGCCTCCAGCTCGGGTCCCGCAGAATCCCGGCCTGACATCCTTGGGGCAGGGGTTTAATGCCGCTTCGGTTTGGATCTCCGCGTCCCAAGAGGGAAAATTGGTGCCGCTGTGTCCCTGCTGGGGCTGGATGCATCCGTGCCCCCGGGCCAGCACCGCTTTCCATGCCCAGAGCAGGGCACGGACCCTTTCCCAGTGCAGGCTCCGGGAATCCGGTCTGAAGCCGTGGATGGACTTGTTGGTGACAGTTTCTGTGGGTTCTGCTCGCCCTGATGCCTGGTGGCCCCTGAGGGCTGGCAGGGCTGTGTGGAGCGATGCTGTCCACACTTCCAGGTGGATTCCCAGGCTCCGGCCATCCTTGGTGAGTGTGGGATCCCGTAGGACGCCTTAAACAAAAATAAACCAGAAATAACCTGGAACAGCTGCCCCCAGGCTGCTGCTACACCCTGCCGAGCGTGTTCAGGTGCCAAATCCAGCGTGGCTGGTTTTGGGGCAGGGCATCACTTTTTTGGGGAGTGCACCATTTTCTGGGAGAGTGCATCGCTTTTTTGGAATGTGCATTTTAGTGTGGATTCAGGGGTTGCTTCCCACAGCATTTTCCAGTTTTTGCAGGACCCTGAGACATCCTGGCAGGAGAGGAAGCCAAGTGGGATGGGGCGGGTGGGTTCTGTGAATCCCACAGGAGCTGGGAGGTTCCCATTGGAGCCGGGAGATCCCCAGGGAAGCCAGGAGGATCCCGCACCGAGGCTGAGTAACTCCCGCAGGTCTGGCACACTCAGGAGTGTTTCGCACCCACCACCCCATACCCTCCATCCCGTTTCAGTGCCCGATTTCCTTTGGATCTGAGTGCCAGGAAGGAGTTAAGCAGCCACAGGCTTGCGTGGATTTGGGCCAGATATTTAAAGATCCAGGACTGGGAAGGGAGAGGAGGGGAGGTGTGATACTCTCCAAACGCTCCCTGCAAACACCTCGGAGGCTCCCGCTGCCGTCCCCGCTCTCCCGACAGCGGCTGGTGAGGGAGAGAGGCAGAAAATGCCTTTTCTCCTATTTTTAGCTCTTCCGCGGTGTCATTAGAATAATCTGGGATTGGAGAACGCCGCTGTGCAAAATTGCCTGGGAAGGTGGAACTCGAAATGTGAAGGTTTGGGATGCGCAGGGTAAAGGTGAGGGGGTGGAGAGGAGGCACGAGGCGACGGTGCCGCCCGGGGAGCGCCGCTGGTGACAGGGACGATCCGTGCTGGTGTGACACAGCAATTAATAGACCCGTCCTTAATTACATCCCAGGAGAGGGGGGTTTAAATAGAGATGAGGCGCCTCCCAGGGTGGGTTATCCAGGCCAATGGGACGTGCTCAGCGCTGGGGACGCGTTTGCAGCCTTGTCAGCGATGCCACCCGGCTCCTCACCCTATCCACGAGTGTCCCCTCAGTGCAGCCCTGCAAACGCCGTCTGGAGCTCAGTGTGTCGGGATGAAATACCTCAGGAAGAGCTGGAGCAGCTCAGCAAGGCCTCGCCAGGGAATGTCCTGCTGAGCCAGGACCAAACCAGTGGAAACTACACCCAGAACCGGCTCCTCTGAGCCGCAGCTCGCGCAGGAGTCCCAGCCCTGGGCGCTGTCCCAGCTCGCAGCCGCCCTCCGCCCCGCACGGGTCACTCGTCCTCCTCCTCCTGTGCCCCTTGGACAACTCGGCAAAGTCCAAAGCTAAACATTAGCCCAGGTCTCGGGGCAGCTGCCAGTGGTCAACGTGCCGCCCGCGGCCGTCCCCTGGCCGCCTGGACCTCGTCCCCTTGGACTCAGCCTCCGCTTCCTCGCGTTTCTCCGCCTCATTCAAGGCCCTGCCTGCTCCTGCAGCCGCCTGGGGCCGACCATCATTTACTCGTTTTTCACCCCAATCTGCCCAGAAAGCAGCACATCCTCTGTGGTCCTCACCAAACCCCCTTTCTCACTGTTCTGCTGCCTGTGCACCCCCAGATCCCCTTGCCCTGCTCCTCCTCTCTGTCCCAGGAGCTTCACCAGCTCAAAAATATCTGATTTCCCATCCCAATTTTGCAGCTCGAGTTCAGCCTGGCAAGAGCTGCAAATCCAAACTGTTGGGTGTTTGGCTGCACTCTGTTCCTGGTGGGACCATCCTGAATTTGTGGTACCTCCACGCTGAATTTTTCTGTTGTTTTGTTTTGGGATTTTTTTTTGGCAAACCAGATCATGGGAAAAGAACTTGGGATGCTTGGAAGCACAGTGAGGTTGGAGAACATCCTTCCAGTCCCCAGGTATCCTCCATGCCAGCTTGGAGGTGGACCAGAGCATCTTCCTCTGCAACCAGACATGAAACAGAGCTCAGAGCAAGTGGAAAACCCGAAGCAAGTGGATTTTAAGTCCTGGAGGCTGAGTGGGGACCCACGTGGGTGTTTGGAATATGGTGCCACAACCAAGCCAACTGGGAAAACGGGAAAAAAGAGTCACCTGGAGCAGAGCGACAGCCGCGAGTCCCAGACCACCTCCCCTCCCTCACTCCTTGCCCAGACACAACTCCTGGCTCTTAAAAGGTCTTTTTTTTTTGGGAATAAACCCCACTCAAGGCAGGGATGGCTCCTCTCCACCACCTGTCCCGAGGGATCTGTTTGAACGCCGGCGAGCGCGATCCTTGCGCGGTTAATTGGATTTGGCCGCTGCGACAGAAGGGCCGGGGATTAGGGTGAAGGGGAGGAATTACAGGCGGGGGCGGGAGCTGCCCTCGGGGTCTTTTGTCCCCGGGGATTATTGGCAGGGGCTGAGGACAGCGCTGGGTGTCCTGTTCGGGACAGTCTTGGTGTGACCACTTTGTCACGGCGTCGTGGGTGGCCCTGGGGAGGGTGTGGGGGACACGGGACTGACCCTCTCCTGGACAAACCTCCAGCTCTCCTCAGGCTCAGAGCTCGGTGCTGGAAGATCAGGATGTTCTGTCCACACCCAAAGCCAGGGTTTGCTCACTGGCTGGACACAAACACCTAAAAAGTGTTAAACTAGCAAAAAAACCCAGTTTCATGGTGCCAGCACTTGGGATTTTTGGCAATTTCCGGCTTGGGGAGGACTCTGGATCTGCTCCAGGTCATCTGGGAGCTGATAAACCAGCCAGAGCATGGTTTGTCCAACCAACCAAATTTCAGAAGGTGGTGGAGGCGAGAAAGCAATGTGGGACAGCAGCTGGGAGTCACCAAGTCACCTCCCTGCTCGGAGACCAGCTGGGCATCCCCTGGAATGAGGCAAATTCAACACATTCTGGTAGTGTGGGAATTCCAGGACTTGGTGAGGCAGCAGGAGCCCGGTCAGGCCACGTCACCGCTCACCTTTCATCCCGGCAGGCACTGCCGTCCCCTCCCTCCTCCCGGGATTATTTTGGGAGACTGGAGAGAGCACGGGCTCGTCCTTGCAGCCACACTGGTCATGCAGGGCCCAAATCCATCCGGGAGGGCCGGGAGCTGCTCAGGACAGGTCAGAGCAGTCCAGGAACAGGAAATTCCTGCTGCACCTCATGGCAGGGACTGCGGGCGCGGCCGCCGGGGCGTGGGTGCCACGGACAGAGAGACTCCGCTCCCAGACTCCGCTCCCAGACTCTGATCCCAGACTGCTCCCAGACTGCTCCCAGACTCAGGGCTTCGGTCTTAAAAAAAGGAGGATGAGTGGCCAAGGGATCAGGAGAAGCGGAGGTGCCCTTTGTGCCTACTTTGCTCCGGGCAAAGTGACCACCACGGCCCAGGAGCTGTGGGGAGAGGGGACACACAGGCACCAAACCTGCTTGAGGATGGCCAGAAATCTCCTTTTCCACCCGAATCTCCTTTTCCACCCAAATCTCCTTTTCCGCCCGAATTCCCAGCTCGCAGCCAAACCCCAGAGCCAAGAATGGGATTCCCTGAGGGAAAACTGGGCGATTCCGTAGGGATGGGGTGGCCACACGATGGGCATGGGGCACCGGTGTGGGATCAGCCGGACAATCTTTGGAATCGACGGGATTTTCCCCCAGGAGAGCAGGGAGGTTCCACACCGCGCAGGAGTTAATTGGGTTTTCTTTATGCTAATTGCGAGGGGAAGCGAAGAATGCCCTTAATTAATTGGAGGGCAAACCAGCCGTGCAGAACGGGCCGGATTTACCAACCCGTGCACAAAAATCCCGGCTCTCCCCCTTGCCATAGCAACGGGAAAACGCGGGGGATTCTGCTCGTTCAGCCAAAAAAAACCAGCCGGGATACCCTCCTGTGTTTCCCTCGCTGGGGAGCGGCTCCTTCCCAGGGAAAATCGAGACTCACAATAATATTTTTGGGGGATTAGAAGACTCCTGGGGTGCGTGGAATGGTTGGATTTGCTTTGTGCTGAGGGCCTTGGTGGGGTCTGTTGGAGGCATCTCGTACGACCAAGCTCTGGGAAGGGTTTGTTCCAGAACTCTTCACTCCAGGTTCTCCCACCAATTTCCCCAGCGTGACCTAAATCCATCCGGATGGGAAGAGGGGTGGGAGTAACACGGTCCCCTGTGCATCAATAATAACAATAAAAAATCTGCCCTAAAAAACCAAAACAATTCACTCTTGTGAATCAAACTTTGGGAGCAGAGAACGGCTTTGGAGAGACCCCAGAGCTCTCCTCCGCAGCCGCTCCCAGTGGGAAATTCGATGTTTTCTCCACTTCCATCCCAAGCCTGAAACATCCCTGCCGAGACAGCTGGTTCCACAGGTCCAAAAAAAACCCAAAAAACAAAAAACCCCGTGCGAGTATGAAAATCATATTGAAAAGAGCTGAAATTTAATTAGGTCACATCCTTGTGATCTGGCGATGCAAATCAGCGCCCGGCACGCCGCGGCCGTGCCTGGAAAATGTGACAGCGCTTAACGAGGAGAGCACGCCGGTGGGATTTCCCTCCGGAGCCCAACAGCTGGGGAAAACATCAGGGAAACTTCGGATCCTTCTGGGTTGCTGCGAGGTGGAACCCTCCTGTGGGGCTGCCCACCCTCCTTTTGGGGCAAAACCCAATGTTTCTGACACATATCCGGGACATTTGCTGGGTGTAAATCCATGGGGAGAATTCCCTTGGGATTTCTCAGGATCCCCCATATCTCTCGTCACCTCTGGCATCAAAACCTCTCCATTCCCAGCTTTTCCTCTGCAAAATGAAAGGGAAACCCTCTCCCAACCCCAGCAGCAGCAGCTTTCCCACCACATTCCCGTGATCCAGCCTCCTGCAGCCCCACGTGAGATGTCTCGGATATTTTACAGACACTTTTCAGTCTCACTCGGGGAGGAGAGAGCCGGGCCGCAGCTCCATTGCTTGGCAACAGATTTCCTTCCCAAAAATCCCACCCCGAACCCGAGCGTTATATATAATCCAGTGGGAAGGCCCGCAGGCACGGCCCTGGGCACGCTGTCGGGGCAGCCCGAGCCGGGAGAGCTCTGTGCAGGGGATATTTTGGGAAGAGGGGAGGGAATTGGTGCCGGGAAGACACTGCTGGGAGACGGGGAGGTGCTGCCAAGGCTTCACACTCGTGTGAGGAAAGGGCAGAAATGCCCGGATCCGGCTCCTGAGCCTCCCACGATCCAAGAGAGGATGGTGTGTCTGCCCAAAACATCACCAGGAGCCACATCAGCGCCTTTTTTCCTTGCCATGACCCCCCAGCAGCCCAGAGGAGCTGTGGAAGATCCCTGAAGTGTTCCAGGCCAGGTTGGGAAGGGCTTGGAGCAGCCTGGGATAGGGGAAGGTGTCCCTGCCCATGGCAGGGGGTGGAACTGGATTTTAAAAGTCCCTTCCAACCCAAACCATTCTGGGATTCTGTAACGCACAATGTCACTGGGTTTATCAAATCCATAAAATCTGGCATCTATTGAACACAAACAGAGATAAACATTTCCATTTATTTATATATAAATATATAAAAATATATTTATGAATCTTTGCAATTGGAGCCAGCAGCAGCGTTGGGGGTTTTTTCCCTTTCCCTGTGTTTGGGGTTTTTTCCCTTTCCCTGTGTTTGGGGCTTTTTCCCTTTCCCTGTGTTTGGGGTTTTTTCCCTTTCCCTGTGTTTGGGGCTTTTTCCCTTTCCCTGTGTTTGGGGTTTTTTCCCTTTCCCTGTGTTTGGGGTTTTTTCCCCTTTCCCTGTGTTTGGGGTTTTTTCCCTTTTCCTGAGCTCACCCNCCTTTTCCTGTGTTTGGGGCTTTTTCCCTTTCCCTGTGTTTGGGGCTTTTTCCCTTTTCCTGAGCTCACCCCCAGCGCAGAAATAGATTTGGATCCGATTTAGATCCACATTTAAAGGCATTTCCATCCAGCTCCGGGCCCGAGCGCGGCCCCACGCAGGGGCCGCAGCCAAGCCGAGCGCGTTGGATGTTGGCTGGGCTGCAGAAACCTCATCCCGTTCTTCCCTCCAAGCTGACAAAGCTGCTGGCCTGGAAAGATGCTCAGGGAGCTCCAGCCCTGGATCGCCCAGCTGGGGAGAGCTGCTGGTCCTCCTGCTCCAATTGGCCTTTATGGATCCCTCGTGGAGAGGTTCTGGAGCTGCTGGAGGATCCCAAATCCCCGACCTGCTGCTTCTCCCGGAAAACGGATCCTGCGGCAGAACACGCCACGTGCACCCCTTCCAGCACAGACAGGGCCTCTGCCAGCACAGCTGGAGTCTGGATTTCCTCGTGCATTTGGGCAGCAGCTCCATCTCTGGCATTAATTGCTTTGTTAATTACCCTCATCCCCCTCCGCGCCGGCTCTGGGGGAGCGCTGATCCGGCTCCTCGGCCACGCCGGATCACCGGGGGGTTTTTCTTCCCCAACCCCGTTTATTTATTAGCAGGAATAACCTTCCAAACTGGATTTAATGTTTTTGTTCCACTTGGCCGAGATTTTATTGACCGTGGAGAGGCAGAAATCGCTGCCACACACCCACGGCGCGGGCGGAGACGCCGAGGTCGGGACGGGGCAGATGGATCGACGCCCCAAATCCAAAGGGACCGGGGCAAGCAGCAACTGAGGCATCATTTTTTTCCTCCCCTTTCCCCCAAAATCCCGGCTGCTGGCACGGAGCTGCCTCCAGACCCGCTGTGTGTGCACGGACATTCCTTGGCCATGCGATCAGACCGGAAAAAATCTCCTTCAGCCCGGGAACCGCAGCGGGAAGGAGGCCGGGAAGATCCGTGCAGCCACCGGGGCGGGAGCGCCGCAGCCTCCAGAAAAGCTGCAGTCAACACTTTTTCTTTTTTTTTTCTTTTTTTCTTTTTCTTTTTTTTTCTATAGGAGACGTGGTGCTAAAAGAGGAACCGCTGCGGGATGGAGAGGCTGAGATGGGTGTGTGGGGTGGGGGGAAGTGCTGTTATTTTGGCGAAATCCCGCAAATTCCTCGTGCAAATCTCCCCTGTCCGTGTGTCCGAGCCCCTCCCAGGGTCCCGCTCCGAGGAGCCGGCGTCTCCCAGGAGCCTGGGGTGCGACAGGGACCGATCCCACCGGCACAGCCGGGTCAGGGGGTGTCCGAGAGCTGTCCTGGGCAATTCCCAAAGCACATTCCAGGTGGGACCATAGCCGGATCCCGGCACCATCCCCACTGTCCCAACCCTCCCAGGGACAGTCTTGTTCCGGTCCCTCAAGCCTTGTGCTCCAAATCCCGCGCTTCTCCCACAAAACAGCCCCCTGAGCTGCTGCTGTTGGGAAGCTCGGCATTCCCAGAACAGCTCCAGACCCCGACCATCAGGAATTTTGGCAACACCAGCGTGGCCGAGCGAGGGGGTCACAGCTCCATCAGGGGGTGTCGGGGCAGGAACGCGCCCAGCTCTGTGCTTCACCGAGCACCCCCGGAGCGGGACGGGATGCTCGGGAGCTGCGGCAGGAACGGGGCGGAGCCCCCAGTTCCCCCTGGATGGATCGGGCCTTGGATGCTCCACCAGCCCAGCTCCGGAGCGAGCAGCGCGTCAGTCGCTCCCTCACCGGTGCCGCACCGGAATTTGCATAATTCCAATTACGCTTCCAAAACGGGGAACAGGCTCTGACAGCAACACCTCTGCAGCGCCTCGAACAATCAGAGGAGATGGAAAATCGCTGTCTCGGACCTGACGGCCCCGCTGGCACCGAGTCAGCGGCGTGGGAAAGGATGCGGCACTCCGGGTTTTGCCATTGAAACCAATGGATTTAAACGAGTTTGAGGGAGAACGAGCCTCCCGCAGGCACCTCTCTGTCCTCCTGTCCCTTCATCTCCCACCTCTGCCTCCCCAGGGGCATCCCAGCTACCGCAGCTCCTGCCTTTCCCAGTTTCCCCCTCGACCCGGAGGCAAAGGCAAAGCAGGAGTGCCGGAGCCGGCTGTGTTGAGCCATCAGGATCTTTAATCTCCTCCGTGAGCCACCTCTCCTCCCTCCCTATCTGCCACCTGCAAGTGCTCCGGCCTGACCTGCAGGTTTGGGAACGCAGCCGCGCAGCTGCGGCTGTCCCGGAGCTCTCCCCGCTGCCCCGTGCGCGTTTTTGGCAGCCTGGGAATGCCCGGGATTGGCAGACGTGAAACGAGTCCCGATGCCCGAAACAGCACCTGGTTTCCCGGGGCGGGTGCTGGGAGGTGCGACAGAGCCCGGGAGGAAGCTGTGGGTACCACAAGCACTCCGGGGCTGGTGTTTAATTGCCCGCGGTTAATTGGCAATCCAGGGGAGGAGGAAGCTGCAGGGAGAGACGTCAATTCATAAACCCACAAGTGTTGGGAAGCTCCAGATTTTCCGAAGGCCCGAAAAGCAGCCCCGGCTGCTGAATAATGCATCGGGCTGCCGAGAAGTTGGCAAACAGCGGAACCAGTTAATCCACAGATCCCTCTCGGGTGCCAGCGCTCCTCCAGTGACAACGTGATTAACCAGTTTCACTACTCGGAGCTTTCCCGGGAGCTGGAGAGCCTGGGGAGGGGAAGGAGGAGCTGTGGAATCCCCTCTCCCCCCTGGCACAGCGGGGCTGGAATGGTGAGGAGGGAAAAGTGTGGAGGTTCCAGGTTTGACCTGGAGGCCTTGGGTCAGGGAAACCCGTGGAGAGCTCCATAAAAGGTGGAAAAGCAGCTCATCCTCGTGGGGAGATGTATCCCCCTCCAAAAATCATGGTAATGGATGGCCATGAAAAGCTGGGAAGTTTTGGTGCCGTGGTTAAAAGTGTAACCTCGCAGGCAGGGGGGAATGCAGAGCAGGAATTCTCCGTGAGGCATCGGCCAAACAGGTACGGCAGGAGATCCTGAGATTGCAGGCAGTGCTCCTTAAAGGAGAACACAGCACGGCCGTTCCCTGCAGCATTCCCAGCCCTCCCTGGGGAGGCCGGAGCGCTGATCCAAGGCAGAGCTGCAGCAGAGCAGCGGGAGCAGCCCAGGCATCGCCAGCACCGAGGTCCCAGCCTGGACTGTGCCCCGAGCCCTCAAATGCCGCACACTCGAAGCATTCAGAGGTGAAGGAGAGCAGCAGGAGCAGCCCAGGCATTGCCAGCACCCAGATCCCAGCCTGGACCGTGCCCCCGGCCCTCAAACGAAGCACACTCAAAGCGTTCGGAGGCGAGGGCTGGAGGACTTTGGATTCATTAAGGAGTCCAAGGTTGTAAGATGAGCCAGAGATCCAGGGACAGCTCGCTGGCAGCGATCCAGCTCCTTCCACACCGGCCCCGGCTGAGCTTGGCTGCTCTTCCAGCGAGCAGATGCCGGGGAAGCTCATCCCAAACCTCTGTGCCAGGCAGCGAGGAGCCGGCGAGCGCCCCAGCGGTGCCCATCCTGCGGCTGCCCCTCACTCCCCACCCGAACGCTGCTGTTTCCAGTGAAACCCGGTCCAGTCGGAGTCATCACAGCCCCAAAAACTCATTATACCAAAAATATGAGCAGCTCCAGAATATATTCAAATTCCAGGATGGAATTTGAACGCTTGACAGACATTCTTGGGAGGCAAAGGTAAAGCCAGCTCTCGCCGCTCGCCTGCCAAGCTCCCTCTCCGCGCGTGCTGGGCTTGGTCACAGCCAGGCCAGCAGCCTGAGAGCCACAAGGACGTGATAGGAAAAGCTTCCCGGGGAGCTGGGTCAGCTCCAGCCTAACCCAGCCTCCGCGGGGAAAGGCTTCCTGGCAGATGTGGAGCTCACGGGATAGTGGGGGGCACATCCCGCTCCGCTGGTGCCTGGCAGAGGGAAATTCCCGGCCACGGGGTCCTGGTCCTCCACAGGATCCCCCACTTCCTAAGGGAAAACCTGCAAAGCTCCTCGGGGCAAAAATAACAAATATCATCAGCACAGGGACTCTGCAATTCCCTGTTCCAAGTGCAAAGTCTCCCTTGGAGCGAGCGCTCCGAGCTGCCCAGGCACGGCAGACCTGGAGCTCCCAACCCTCCTGGAATGAGTTCCTTCCCCAAGAGCAGCTTTGCAGGAACGGCAGAGGAGTTTGGGGGCTGGACTGGCCCTGGATGCTCCCCTCTGCTCCTCTCTGTCCCCTGCAGGGACGAGCCAGGCCGGTGCCTTCCTCTGCTGGGCCCTCGTGGGATGAGCATCGCCAGAGCTCAGCCTCACAAAAAGCAATTTGGTCTCAAACAGCCCAGGATAATCCTGGGAATTTGCTTCCCTTGCTTCCGAGGTCTCCCAGCCAGCCCACCCCGTGTCCTTCTCTCCTGTAACTGCAGAAGCTGCTTGAGGTTTTCCCCTTTCCCCCCCAAAATGTGAAATGAAATTCCCATGAAACAGCCCAGCATTCCCAGGGTGCAGTGCAGCGTTTGCTGCAGCTTTCCACAGGTTTTCCAGCCTTGCAACGATGAGAGAGAAAACCTCCCCGTAGCTCCAACAAGGAATCCATTCTAGGCACAAGGATGGGGACAATTTTAGGAGTTCACGGAATTATAAAATCCCTGAATGGTGTGGGCTGGAAGGGACCTTAAATCCCATCCCTTTCCACCCCCTGGATGGGCAGGGACACTTCCACTGCCCCAGGCTGCTCCAAACCCATCTTGGGCACTTCCAGGGATCCAGGGGCAGCCACAGCTTCTCCGGGAATTCTATCCCAGGACCTCCTCACCCTCACAGCCAGGAATTCAGCCTCTTTTCTACACCTTGGCTCCCTCCTCTCCTCTGTTTAACCACTGAGGGGAGTTTTTACCCCCCGAAAGGAGCCCAGGGATCCTGAATGGATCCAGGAGCTGGTGTTGGTGGCACCCCTGGGGCTGAGAACCCCTGAGGAAAACAAAGCGTTTTAAGCGTCACCAATTTCCAAGCATCACCGATTTCCAAGCGTCACCGATTTCCATCTCACAGGACACCCATCAAACCCCGCTGCAGCATTTTTCCTAACTGAAGCTGTCTCTTGGAAGATGCAGCTCAAAAAACCAGGAACAGAGGAGCGGAGCGCGTCCTGTGGAAGGGAAAACTTGAGGCCAGGCAGGGCCCAGAGCCTGTTAAACCACTCTGCGACTCAGCAGTGACTCAGAGCTCGGGTTTTTTTCCCCTCTCTGTTCTTAAGGAGGCCACAGATACCTGTTCTGAAGCAAGAGCGGAGCCACTTCCTGGACAACCCCCTGCACACCCCATCTCCTGCCCGTAAAAGCCGCCCTGCGCCCGGCTCTGGGCTCTGAGTCAGCGCTGCGCCTCTCCCAGGGCTGACATGGGCGACAATCACACCCTTCTGCTCTGGGGGTGCTCCTGCTTGGAAACGGAGAGGGACTGTGGGGCTCCACCTTGGCCCGAAGCCCCGAGAGCCGCGGCTCAGGCTGAACTCCGAAATTCCGAAACGCGAGTGGGACCTTGAAAGAGGAACTGAGTCAGGCAGCAGAGGTGACTCTCACCCACCGACAGCCCCTGCGAGCTGCTGCTTCCCCACGAGACGAGGGGAAGGATTTCTTTTTTTTTTTCAGCTTCCAGAAAGCACCAAAGCTGAGGGGATTTCAGGTTCCCCGTGCCGAGCCCAGCAGCAAATCCAAGATCAAAGCAGAGCCCTGTGTGTGTGTGAGGGAAATCTGAGTCACACCACGGCTGCTCCCACATCCACGGCGAGTTCTCTGCTCCTGGTTGTCCCTTTTTCCCCGTTCCCAAACCCAGGGAGAAGGGACATCACCGGGACATCGCCTCAGCGCCCTCATGCCCATGGCTCCAACCACGTTTTTAAACCCAGACACATTCCTTTGGCAGGGCTGCCTTCAGCAGGGATAATTTCCAGCCAGGAGCGGTGGGCACGCTCTTTCCAGGCGCTGTCCGTGGGGACAGGGCCCTGTGGCGGGGCCGAGCCCGCTGAGGGTGACTCCCGGCCCGGGCCCGATGGAGCTCGAGAAGCGCCGGCATTTTGAAATCTGACTCAGAGAGACACCGCTTCCCCTTCTCGTCTCCCCGCTCCGAGGAGCTTAATTAAGTCAGAGTAAGTTCATTTACACAGCCACACCCTGCGCTGCCAGCCAGGCAGAGCCTGAGCGCCCTGCAAGGGGAAGGCTCTGCGGAGAATCCGGCTGCCCCACGGCCCCTGGCTGGATAATCACAGAATGGTTGGGGTGGGAAGGGACCTCAAAGCTCGGCTCGTTCCACACGCAGGGATGCCGCTCCTGGGGATTCCCAAACTGTGCAGCAAGGGGACAGTTCCAGGCTGACCCCGGCCTGGCACCTGTGGGAGCAGCCGGAGCGCCCCGGGCCAGCAGAGCTCGGGCTGTGACCCCAATGCCACTCCCAGGGGACAGCAGCTGCCATGGATCTGCGTCCCGCTGCTCCCAGGCCCCCTGCACCTGCCCCAGTCCTGCTCACTCGTGTCCTACTCCGGCCCCAGAGCCACATCTGTCACTCCACCAGTGCCCCGAGTCACTCAGCGACCCTTTTGTCCATCCCTGCCCCTTCCACAGCGGCCTCAGGGCTGCCCTTCCCGAGGAATTCCCTGGGAATACAACAGCAGCACCGGTCCCTCCGTGCCCTCACCTCCCCGAGCTACGCAGGGTTGGCACCGAGGCCGGAGATCCCTGACCCTGAAGTCTGCTCGAGTGGGGATATCAAAGCAGAATCCTCCTTTTCCACTTGTAAAAACAGCCTCTCATCCGATTCTCCCAGGAAGGACAGGCGGGCTCCCGGTCCGGCAGCCCCAGAACAGAGCCCTCTTTATGCCCGGCGCCAGATTGCCCCTCTCTGCTCCTCTCCTCTCGAAACTCGGCGTAAGTAACGCACCAGGAGAGCTCCGCCGTGTAATCGCTTTATTTTCTGCTTGTTTAAGTTCTTTACTAACACTACAGCCATATCGAGAACACAAAATTCCTGGGTGCTCCGGTCGGGGGGGATCACACAGGCCACAAACGCGGTCACTTGGTCGGACACGGTTTCGAACGCCACTCAGAACTGACTCCATAAATTCACACGGACACGGATCGATGCACCTGGAACTCCAGACTGGTTTGTTTTCGTGCAGAATTCCCACTTTTTTCCTACCGGCAGCCACCACCTCGTGCCGAGGTCCGGCTGCGGCCTAAGGAGGACACGTTGGAAGTGAAACCTGTGGGGTTTTGTGGGGTGGCAGCGGCCGTTCCTTTCTGACAGCTCTGCCACACCTTCCAGTAACTTCTTCTCTCCCCCATCTCTCCCTCCCCGCTCCCAAACAAGAAAGAAAAAGAAAAGAGACATCAAAAAAAAAAATAAATCCAGAAGCAAAAGCAGTTTCCTTGCGCCTACAAAAACGGAATAACAGTTACTTCTAACGGGGGGGGGATACAAAATCGCGAATCAACTCAACCCAAAGGCGTTGGAAACACAGGAAACCAACCGGGACAAAAAAAAGAAAATAAAAATGAAGGTGTTGAAGTGTTCGTGTTGACTGAGAAAAGGTTTGAGAAAGTTCAAGAACCATGAACAGAGCTTCAAGTTTTCCAGTTTAGGCATTTACTTTGTGCTTGGCTATTTTATTGATGCTCCAGAAGAAAACAGTAACCATATCGTTGTAAATTTTTAACTTTTTTTTTTTTTTTTAATACCACCACACCGTTCATTAAGTTACAGCAACAGGAAAAAAAGAAAAAAAGAAAAAGGAAACCAAAAGCTAGGGAATAGAGCAATGATATCCCAACGGCAAAAAAAAGCGCCTTGGATTAAATTAAACTAATCCCACTTCTTCAGGGCTGAGATGGAAGAGTTATTTCTACATTATTCTGCAGATTCTCTCTAAAATTCCCCAAAATCATCAATGCTCTATCTTCTAGCACCAGGAACCCATCCAGTCCCGCATCCAGGAAAAGTCTTTTTTCAGAACCAAACTCTAAAGAGGACTCTGAGGTGGTCCAAAGCATTGGGTTTCAGAAGTGAATTCAGGATTTTTGTTTTTTTTAATCTTCCCACACATCTTTGGTAAGAGCTCCATGTACAACGTACTCAGCGTGCAGAGTCACCGCTGCAGCAATGTAGTGTAATGCCCCCGATTCCGTGTCAAACTGAAAATTCTTGAAAAGAGAAAGCAATTAAAGAGAAAAAAAAAAAAAGGAAAAAAAAAGGAAAATAAAAAGCCATTTTCTTCTGGTTTTGTAGTAGCATACATTCCTAGAATTCCCCCGCCGGAGTTTTAACTCCTGGAGGAAATCTGAAGTTAATCCTTAAGGCTGAATAAGAACCAGCTGCTTTAACAGTTTGTGCACCCAGCGTTAATTAATCCTTGATTGAGTTTTTATGCAAATGCTGGCGCTGGGTGGGGTTTTTGGATTGGCCAGCCCCAGCCACGGGCTAACGAGCTGCCTGCCCTTTAAGAACTAATTATGGAAGTTTACATTCAGCGTCGATTCTCTCTCTCTCTGCCCTCCCCGCTCTCCTCGGGAGTTTCTCAATGGGCCGGGACCCAGCGAGGCTCCGGCCGCTCGCAGGAGCTTGGGGAAGGAAAAGCCAGGAGTGATTTCCTCAAAATGGCCATTCCTGGTGTCACAGCCCCCCGGGCTCGAGCGGGGCTCAGCCCTTCGCCAGGCTCCAGCACGGAAAAACAACAATAATCCTAATAACGACCATGAATTTCCTCCTTTCTGCCGGAATTCTTTAAAGGTTGAGGTGTCTCCAGCTGCCTCGAGATGGAAGCGAGACACAAGGCAGGGCTGGACTTCAGCCAAAACATCTGATTTAAACTCAAACTCATTGCAACATTTGATTGCTGCACTGCCGGAAGGAGCCTCGGCCCGGGGAGCGACACAAAGGAGTAAAAATCTACAACAAAACCTCATTTCGGCCCAAAAAACCCCCTCTGATCAGCGCCTACCCTGGAACTACAGCATCTGTGCTGCGGGGAGCTGGTTTGGCAGCGCTCCTCACGCAGGATGGATGGGTCAGAATTGCCAGCTGCCATTCCAAACGCGGTTCTTTCGCATTTCCCGGCGCCCCGACACGCGCTCCTGAGCACGGTTACAGCGGAATTCCCACTCCCTGCCACCGCAGGCAAGAATTCCCCTCGTTAGCCCGAGCCGTGGAGCCAGACTGAGTCACTGTTTAGTTACAGATTAACAGAACTTTCTTTAAAAAAAAGAAAGAAAAAAAAAAAAAGAAAAAAAAAAAGTCCTTAATATATAAAAAGACAGACTGCGGTTTTGATTTTTAAGCAACGATTTTCAGTTTACTAGATGAAGTCGACCTAGCAACATATCCTGCAGGAATGCAAAAAAGTAGCAATCTACAGCAAAGTGAGAGAAAAGAGAGAGAGAGAGAAAAAAAAAAATATATATAATATATAATCAAAAAAGTAGACCCAGAAAGCATACACTGAAAATGGACCCCCTCCCACAACGTCCCCCAAAATAATCAAACCAGCAAAGGGCTATCGAGAGGAAAAAAAGGAAAAAAAAAAAAACCAAAAAAACGAAAAAACCCCAAAAAAACCAACAAAAAAAAAGTTACTTAGCAAGTCTCTAATGTGTCCTTGCCCCGTTTGCTGGAAGTCTGCCATAGCATCTAGTGCCTGTGTTCGTGTCCCATTCGGAGGTTAGAGCATCCTAACGCCAAGCAGGAGGAGTTAGAACAGGAATCCAGCCAAGGGTGCAGGAGGAGAGGGTGGCAACTTGAGAAAGGTGATCATAATCCTATGGATGCGGTTTGTTTTTTTTGTTGTTTTTACTTTTTCAGTAGAGAATCATTCTTCTGGAAAGCCACGTGGGTTATTTAATTTTTTTTTTCTGGTTTATTTTATGGTTTTTTGTCGGTTTTTTTTTGTTTTGTTTTGTTTTTGTTTCTTTAATTCTTTGTAGACTAAATAGTTCCTCTGCCATTAGGATTTATAATTGGACGTTAACCACGTCAGCCCCTCGTAGAGTCCATCCCCCGTCGTGGCACAGGAGGGCTGCACATACCAATTCCTATCCCTGATCCGGGTCAGGCCCAGTTTCTCCTGGATCTCGTGGGGTTTCATGGCGTCGGGCAGGTCCTGCTTGTTGGCGAAGATGAGGATGATGGCGTCCCGCATCTCCCGGTCGTTGATGATGCGGTGCAGCTCCTGCCGCGCCTCGTCGATGCGGTCGCGGTCGGCGCAGTCCACCACGAAGATGAGCCCCTGCGTGCCCGTGTAGTAGTGCCGCCAGAGGGGCCGGATCTTGTCCTGCCCACCCACGTCCCACACGTTGAACTTGACGTTCTTGTAGGTGACGGTCTCCACGTTGAAGCCCACGGTGGGGATGGTGGTCACCGACTGGCCCAGCTTCAGCTTGTACAGGATCGTGGTCTTGCCGGCCGCGTCCAGCCCCAGCATCAGGATCCGCATCTCCTTGTTCCCGAAGATCTTGGACAGCACCTTGCCCATCTCGGCGGCATCCAAGGGAGGGCGAGAGGGCGAGCGCCGGCCCGGCGGGGAAGGGCGGGCGGGGCTCAGCGCGGGCCGCGCATGGGGCGGCGGGGAGGCGGCTCCGCTGCTCCGCCGGGC
>VYZT01052816.1:25583-36187 GCA_013400735.1 Pomatostomus ruficeps
GCGGCGGGGGGGCGGGGCCTGGGTGGGGAGAGGCGCCACGCGATCGCGCGTCAGAGCGGGGCGCGCGCCGGCCGCGGGGCGCGGCTTAAAGGGACAGCGCCCCGCTCGCTGAGGGCGGCGGGGAGCGAACCCGGGACCCCGCCCGGCACCGGGAATGAGCCCGGCCTCTGGAATGAGCCCGGCCCCGGGAATGAGCCCGGCCCCGGGAATGAGCGGGGAATAAACCCTGCCCGGGGATGGGCGGTGTGTGCAGCGAGGCGGGGAGGGCCTGGAATAGAATTCCCAGAGCAGCTGTGGCTGCCCCTGGATCCCTGGCAGTGTCCAACCCAAGGCTGGAGCAGCCCAGGACAGTGGGAGGTGTTCCTGCCCGTGGAGCTGGGTGGGACTGGGGGATGTTTCACGCCCTTCCCAGCCCCCCCGGTCCGTGATTCACTGATGCATCACCGGGTTGGTGACTCCACGTCGCCCTGGGTCGCTCGCTGCGATTCCGGCGGGTGAAACTCCCCGGATCGCGGATCGCCGCTCGGGGCACATCCCTGCCCTGTGCCCCGGCACGCCCGGCGAGGAGCGGAGCCGCTCCTGCTCGCACACGCCGGGCCGGTCCCGCCGCCGGGACGTGTCCGCCCCCCGCGCCCGGGGCTGTGCCCGAGGCGGGGACACGGGAACGGTGCCAGCGACACGGGAGCGGCGCCAGGCTGCTCCTCCGGGGCAGGGGGTGCCCACCCAGCTCCTGCTGGGACACCCAGCCTGGGTTGGTACACGGGGGAAGCGGCACCTGGAACTCCAATCCAGCAAAATCACGGAACCACAGCCTGGTTTGGGTTGGCAGGGACCTTAAATCCCACCTGGTTCCACCCCTGCCCATGGGACACCTTCCACTGGGATGTACTTGGTGACTTTGGGGTCTCCTCTTGGATTGGGTAGGATTGGCTTCACCACATCCTCCCATTCCCTTCAAAAATACCGAATTCTGAGTTGATTTACGCAGCTGATGTCCTGGCACGTGGAAAGCAATGCCCCTTGGAGCTGCCAGAGGGAATGGTTTAGTTTAGGAGAACGGGAGGTTTCCTAGACTGCAGAATTATTTATTAATTTATCATTATTATTATTATTGTCCTCTCCTTGGTGAGCAGCGACAGGAACGGCTGCAGCTGTGCCAGGGAGGGTTCGGTTGGAGATCAGGGAAAGGTTTTTCCCCCAGAGCGTGGTCAGTGCCGGGCCAGGGGTTGGATCCAGGGGGTCCCTCCCAGCTGAGGATTTTCCACGATTCTGGGATGTCAGGAGGAGTTTTCCAGGAAGGCTCCGCTCTCTCCTGCAGCCAGCAGGAGCGAGGATGCCAAGGAAAAGCTGCCACCCATGCCATGCCAGCGCTCAGGAGCATCCCTGCCCGCGCCGGGCACCGCCGGAGTTCACGCTCGGGTGATTAAACCAGCAGATATCGCTGCTAATTATCCTCCTGGATCGGGATTTACGGCGAGCCCCGATCCCGCTGGATGCGGCTGGTTCAGCCTCCCCTGTCTCGCTCGCACGGGGTGTTTATCTGAACACAGAGCTGAATATTTGCAGGGCTAAAATTAACCCCAGGATGTGGACAGGAGGTGGGTTTTCACTTGGCCCTGCTCCCTGTGGCCGTTTCCGTGCTGGTGAGATCATGAAATCGGGCAGCACGAGACCACGAGGGGTGAGAACAGCGGAGAAAGGCGATGTCAGGAGCTTCGGGGTGCTGCCTTTGCCCCTGAGCCGGAATCAGCCGCTCTTCCCCGGCCCCGGAGCGGCTCTTTGTGCTCTCAGGAAATGACTTTTGGTGCTTTTGTTCTGACAGAGAAAGCATTGAGGGGAGGGTGCGACCGCCGAGGTTGTTCTGCTTTCCTTTTCGAGAGCTGAGGGGTTCCTTTGGGGCTTTCTGCACCAGCTGAGGAGTGTGGACCTCAAGGATTGAGTGGGAACAAAGGGAACACGGGATGGGCTCTGGGATGCTCGGCTCCCTGGGCACCGTGAAACCCACGGAAGGAGAAACTGCAGGGTGGGAAATTCCCTTTCCATCATCTGCTCCCCCTCTGGCACCCAGACGTGCTGTTCCTCAGGTCTTTCCTCTTGAATTTTGGATTTTTTCGCTCTGTTGGAGACTCATCCCTCATTCTTGAGGACCGGGTGCAGAGAGGCCTCGGCCCGCTTTCCCTTCACCCGTTTCACCTGGCACAGCTTCCCTGGACTGCTGCTGTCCTGTCCCTCCCGGGCCGGAGGTGACGGGACGGGTGTGACACCTGCCCGGGGTTTCTTGGGGCCGTGTGGGGATTGATCGGGGCCCTCCCCGTGACTCAGCGGCGCTTCCTGCTCTGCTCCCCTCCCGCGGGGCTCCTGCGTGCCCGGACAGGACCCTTTCCCATCCCTGTTATCCCTCTGCCTGCCCGGATTTGATCCCAGGACCCTTTCCCCATCCCTGTTATCCCTCCGTGTGCCNGGCTCTCTCTGTGTGCCCGGCTCTGCTCCCAGGGCCCTTTCCCCCTCCCTCTTCTCCCTCTGTGTGCCCGGATTTGATCCCAGGGCCCTTTTCCCATCCCTGTTATCCCTCTGTGTGCCCGGATTTGATCCCAGGACCCTTTTCCCATCCCTCTTATCCCTCTGTGTGCCCGGATTTGATCCCAGGACCCTTTTCCCATCCCTGTTATCCCTCTGTGTGCCCGGATTTGATCCCAGGACCCTTTTCCCATCCCTGTTATCCCTCTGCCAGCTCCTTCCCAGAATCCCTGGGAGGGCCGTGGCCGAGTTGTGCTGCTCCGGGCTGTGGTCACAGCACCCAAATTTGATCTTTCCGTGGTCATCCCCGGCTCAAAACCCGCCAGAGGGAAGCGAAGAAGAGCTACACAGCTTCCCACAGAAATCCCAAATGGATGTGGGGTTGTGGTTCCGTGCCCTGAGAGGTTGGGAGGGAGCTCAGTGGGGTCACCTGGTGCCACCTCCCTGCTCCAGCCCAGCACAGGGCTGTGTCCAGCTGGAATATCTGGATATTCTGGAATATCTCCGGGGAAGGAGGCTTCTCTCAGGGCAGTCTGTCCCAGTGAGTTGTTCTTCCCCAAAAGAAAAATGGGATTCACTCAGGCAAATAAATGTTTTTCCACCTGGGCTGGGATTTAATTCCGCGGATCCTCCCCGCCCTGGAGGAAAACTCCCCGACCTCGCACTCTGCGCGCCAGGGGAAGGTTTGCCGTTTATAAAGGAATTATTCCTGCTCTTTAGGAGGATCGATGGCAACGAGGCATTGGAGCACTCAGCGCTTTGGGTGGTTAAAATCTCGAATTAGTCACTGATGAACTCTGCGCGCGTCAGTCCCGGCAGCTCACGATTCCCAATCCCGCAGGGAAGCCGGGAGAGAAGCTGGGGAGAGAGCACCACCTGCTTTTGGAACATTTTAGTGGAGAGTCCTGGCGGTTTCCGTAAGCCAACAGGAAGGAGGGTAAACAGGAAGCGAATGGAAATAACTTCAGCAAAGCAAAAAGAAAAGTAAAATAAAATAAAATAAAGCTTTGCTGTCTGAGGAATCCCAGCTCACCTGGGAGAGAACAGCCTTTAAAACGGGAATTTGGTTGGAAAAACAGGTTCTTATTTTTAAGAGAGCCACTGAAGCAGCTGTGGGGTGGAAATGTGTCACCACAGATGAAAAGTGGTGGTCTGAGCAAAGCAGATTCTTCATCTCAGTGCCCGATCTGAAGAAAATGGATATAAATCTATAAATCTCCTCCCTGGAGCCACCCTCAGGGGAAGAAATGCACCTCTGGGCACTACCTGCTCCAGCCTTACACTGCTGATTGATTTTCAAGGTCAAACACCCGAGAAAAGCACTGAAAATACCCAAATATCTTCTAAATTACCTGAAAAAAGTGAGCTCTTAAGGAGTTCAGTTTCACACACCTGCTCGGGAATTAAAACCCTTCTCAGGCCCTCGGCAGCCCCCTGCGAGTTCCTGGGCAGCCTGCGGGAGTTAAATATTTTAGAAGCGAGTTAAATATTTAAAAAGAGAGTTGAATGTTTTAAAAGTGAGTTGAATGTTTTAGAAGCGAGGTAAATGTTTTAAAAGCGAGGTAAATGTGTCAAAAGTGAGTTTAATGTTTTAGAAGCGAGGTAAATGTTTTAAAAGTGAGGTGAATATTTTAGCAGCGCTGGCTGTCGGTGTGTCAGTGGACAGACGGGGTGTCCCCTGTACCTGCCGGGGATTTACAACCCAGAGAGTAAAAAATAATTATGGTTATCAAGTGATTAGGGGTTACAGCAAATTTCTGGGGGACCTTGTGGTGGCTCACGTGGGCCTGGCTGCTCCTTATCTTTCCTTATCCATAAGGTACCAAGGTTTGCTTTTATTGTTTTCCATGGATTTGCACGGCTGTGTTTCTATGTTCTGCCCTCTAACAGAGGCCCAGGTGCTGTCACAGCAACGGGAAACACCGAATTAACCAAAACTTGAGGAAGTTGATACTCATCAATCAAAATTTTTAGGTTATTGAGTATAAATCAGATTCCATCAGGCCAAACCTGTTTTAAGGTGGTGCAGCCCATCTTCCCTCGCTTCCCTCTTTTGGCAGAGACGGGAAAAGCCTCTGGATCCTTCAAAGACCTCACGGATCCTTCAAAAGCCCCACGGATCCTTCAAAAGCCTCACGGATCCTTCAAAGACCTCACGGATCCTTCAAAAGCCTCATGGATCCTTCCAAGACCTCACGGATCCTTCCGAGACCTCACGGATCCTTCCAAGACCCCACGGATCCTTCCAAGACCTCACGGATCCTTCAAAAGCCTCACGGATCCGTCCAAGACCTCACGGATCCTTCCAAGACCCCACGGATCCTTCCAAGACCCCACGGATCCGTCCAAGACCCCACGGATCCATCCAAGACCCCACGGATCCTTCCAAGACCCCACGGATGCTTCCAAGACCTCACAGATCCTTCCAAAGCCTCACGGATCCTTCCAAAGCCTCACGGATCCTTCCAAGACCTTTGTGGCTTTCCCAGGAAGGAAAAGGGAATATAATAACGCTCTGGGTTTGTATCTATGTTAGATAAATCCTGTTGTGAAAACAAATGACATCCTCAATGCAACAATGGCATTCCAGGGGAGATTTGTCACGGAGATGCCTGGCACAATGGGCCGGGTGTCCTCTGCCGGGCGCTGTCCCGGAGCGCTTGGCTCCGGTCGCTCCTGCCCGAGTTCCCAGGGGTGTCTCAGCCCCGTTTCCTGCGGTTCTGGCTGCACCAGTGGCTGGGGTTGGCAGGAGGCTGAACCTGCAGCCTCCACAGGTGTGAGTGCCACGGGGAAAGCCAGAGAGACCCCTGGGATCTGCCCATCCCGGTAAGGAAATGCAGGATGGAGGTGGGAAGGGGTGTTGGAGAACACCCCGACTGCAGCAGGATCCTGTGAGGCTGAGTGTGCTGGAATGATGCCACGACGATCCTGAAGAATCACTAAAAATCCCACAGGTATCACCAGGAGAAATCCCCATCCCTGTCTCCAGGTGTTCCTCCAGCCCTGGAAGAGTTTCCGAAGTGGTCTCCCAGCTGGAAAACCAGTTTGACACCCTGGAGAAACCTGGAGAAGGCTCCAGGGAGAGCTCAGAGCCCCTTCCAGAGCCTAAAGGGGCTCCAGGAGAGCTGGAGAGGGACTGGGGACAAGGGCTGGAGGGACAGGACACAGGGAACGGCTTCCCAGTGCCAGAATGGCAGGGATAGGTGGGATATTGGGGAGAAATTCTTTATNATTTTTTTTTTTTTTTTTTTTTTTTTTTTTTTTTTAAATCTAAAGTACATCAAAATGTCTTTCCAGGTACTACTGACAAACCAGCTGGGTCCTCCTTTCCCAGGGCGTTTTCAGGAGCAGACAGAGGAAATGAAGTGGGGGGGATACACCCTGGCCAGATCTCCACGTGCCAAAATCCCGGATCACCACCGTGGCAACACCAGCCTGGCAAATCCTGAAGCCTCAGCAAGAGCAGGAATAATTTGAGGCCCATGGGGGGAATTTTGGGGTGTCCTGTGCAGGCCAGGAGCCGGACTCGCTGATCCTCGTGGGTCCCTTCAGCTCAGTGATTTTTTTCTGTGATTCTGTGGTTGTCTGGCCCTTGGGAGGGGCAGTTTGGAGCTCAGTGGGATCCCCAAGCTGGTTATTTGTGGGGCTGGAGCCCGGCTTAGCTGTATCTCCCTGGCTTTGCGGGGAACTCAGCGGGATCCCGGAGCAGCTGCTCCTGCTGGGCGGGACACAAGGGCTGGGGGATGAGCTCCGGAGGGCCGGGAACCCCCTGAACCCAGGGATAAACTCCCGAGGTGTCCCCAGCTCTTCGTGGGATCATTTTCCATCTCAGGCGTTGCTCTGGTGCTGCCCCAGGGCACAGCTCTGTCACACCCTCCATCTGCAGATCTTCACTCTGCCAAGCCCATTCCCATCAGATTTTCTCAGGAAAACACGTAGTTTCGTGCTGCTGCTCTCTCAAATCCCTCCTGCTGTGGTTTTTCAGCCCAGGGATGAGCTCCCGAGGTGTCCCCAGCTCTGAGTGGAATAATTTTCCCTCTCAGGCGTTGCTCTGGTGCTGCCCCAGGGCACAGCTCTGTCACACCCTCCATCTGCAGATCTTCACTCTGCCAAGCCCATTCCCATCAGATTTTCTCAGGAAAACATGTAGTTTCGTGCTGCTGCTCTCTCAAATCCTTCCTGCTATGTTTGGTTTTTTTTCACCTGAGGAAAAATGTGTGTGTTTGTGGCAGGAGAAGGATCCCCGTGGCAGCGGCAGGAGGGGGTGCCTGGATGAGTTCAGTGCTGTTCCTGTGGGAATGATTTGCTTTTCTCCCCTGCTTGTGGATGCCAGGCCTCCCTCTCCTCGTGCCTTGACCCTAAATCATTATTTAAAAGCCTTGAGCCAAAACTCCAGCTGTCACCAACTGCTCCTCCTTAAGGAGATAAAAAGAGCCCAGGACAAGATCTGGCTGCCCTGACACCCTGAAGGCTCGAGGCTTGTGCAGCACCGGGGAAAATCTGATTTTCCTCCCTGAGATGGGATTGCCCTGTGGACTTCAGCCCTGGACTTTGCCCCGGTGACTCGGGGCAGGCTGGGAGCAGCGCTCAGACCCGGCTGGGTGGGTCTGGCGGGGCAGGAGCTGTGTCCCTGCCTGGCCTTGACCTCTGCACTGGAGAAATACAATTCCATGAGCCATCCGTGAAGCAGAGGGACCAACCAGTTATTCCCATGGGATACCCAGGGCAGCTCTCTCTGACAGAGACAAAACACGGAGTTAAGATGAAAAATCCCCAGTGAAAATGTTTAAGATGAAAAATCTCCAGTGAAAATGTTTAAGATGAAAAATCCCCAATGAAAATGTTCCTAGGCAGCTGCCTGTTATGGCAGGGAATGGCTAAAAGCAGGAAGCTCCTGAATTTTGTTCCTTGCCTTAGGGTTTTTGTTATTTTGAAATCCTTTGCTGAGAATCCTTCAGCTCAGTACACCTGCCACAAGCAGGACCACAAACTTGAATTTTCAGCCAACAACAGCATAACCTGACCTGTCTACACCCAAGTTTTGTGTTGGATGCTCGCTTGAAGAGCTGGATTTTGCTTCCCGTGCTGTTGCAGCACCGAGGAGCTCCCGAGGAGCCGGTCGGGGGTGATGGGGAGCGGCGGCAGCCGAGGAGCTCAGCCGGGCACGGTGGCTTGTGCCTGTAATCCAAGCTCCGGGGAGGCTGAGGCTGGCGGGACCGCCGAGCCCGGGGGTTCTGGGCTGCAGGGCGCTGTGCCGAGCGGGCGTCCAAGCTAAGGCCGGCACCGATATGGTGGCCCCGGGGGAGCCGGGGGCCACCAGGTCGCCTAAGGAGGGGTGAACCGGCCCAGGTCGGAGACGGAGCAGGTCAAAGCTCCCGTGGCGGTCAGTAGCGGGACCGCGCCTGTGAACAGAGCCTGCAGCGCAGCCCGGGTGACAGGACGGGACCCAGCCTCTTTTGGCGTTTTGTCCCCTGGCCCAGCCTCTTTCGGCGTCTTTTCCGCCCAGATCCATCCCTTTGTCACTCTCTGTGACAACCAGGGAAAGGCAAAAGCGCTCCCAGGGATGCTCCTCCCGAAGATGCCGCGCCATCCTCGCCCCGCCAGGCGTGCTCAGGTTTTGGTGGGATGTGTTGGGATTTCCTTCGGGATCGCAGCAGATGTGGCTGGTAAAGTTAAAATGCCGGTTTCGTGTGCAGGATTTCAGTCAGTGCCAGCCCTCCCTCAAACGCTGCCGCTCCAGACCGAGGCATTCCAGCTCCCGGGAGCGCATTATTCGGCTCCGGCGGGAATTTGCTGTCGCAGCTCATTTGTGCCCGCGGCTCTGAGCTTTACACTCTCAGGGAAACGCTGGAAAATCGGGAAGCTCCGCTCTGCGAGGAGTTTTTCCAAGCAGGACATCCCTGATCTGCTCTGTACGGAGCTCCAGGCTGTGCCCCTCTGGGCTGGAAATGAAAACAGAGCGCCGGGATGTTCCTCCTCCGGCTCAAAATTAAAAGTTTGGGCTCCCTCAGCTGCTTAAACCTGCTCAAAAATCATTCCTGTCTATCCGCCAATTTTTAAATGTAAAACACAGGGAGCTCAGGGACGTTCCCTCAGTTCCCCACTGCCGCTGTGTGGCCAGGCAGGGCTCACGCAGGGTGGGTGTCAGAAATCTGCAGGATAGCTGGATGTGGTGGTTTGTGGCTGGGATCCGAGTGCTGGGGAGGCTGAGATTGGGATTTTGGGCTGCAGGAGTTGTGCCGGTGGAAGTTCAGTGTGGACACGGTGCTCCTGAGGGAGCTGGGATCACCAGCTGGCCTAAGGAAGGGTGAACCTTGGCTGAGTTGGAGTGGGTCAAAATTCAGGTGTTGATCCACGGCGGGATGGAGCGGTGGATATTCCCCGTGGCACAGCCCAGGGAGAGCAGGACCGTTCCCTTTTCCCTGGAAAATGGGGCAGAAAGGGCT
This sequence comes from Pomatostomus ruficeps, assembly GCA_013400735.1. NCBI lineage: Eukaryota > Metazoa > Chordata > Aves > Passeriformes > Timaliidae > Pomatostomus > Pomatostomus ruficeps. The sequence goes on from VYZT01052816.1 coordinate 34,547, forward strand.
GGGGATCTGTCAGTGCTGAGGCATGAACGGCACAGACAAGGAGGGGAATCCCTGCAGGACAGGGGGGAATCTCAGCCAGAACTGCAGGAAATCCCTACCAGCACAGGGGGGAATCCCAGCCAGGACAGCAGAGCAGGATTCACATCTCACAGGGTTTTCTGCAGGGGAAGAGAGAGGAATAGAGGGGCAAAATGAGATGTTTGTAAATCGGGAGAGAGGGGACACAAAACCACTCTTTTAAAGAAATTCCTTCAGGGGAGAGATGCCCCGGGTCCTAAATCCCACCGTGAATCTCTGGTAACAACCCCCAAATTGTGTAAGAAGTGAAGAACTGGAGTTTGTGTAGAGGATGGGGAGGGGGAACTCTTTCCTTGGCCTGGCTGCTTCCTCAGCAGGAAAAACTGAAATGGGGATGGAGGGAAAGGGGAAACAGGAGGAGAAGGAGAAGGAAAAGGGGAAAGGGAAATAGAAGGGGTATGGAGAAGGGAAGAAGCACGGGAAGGGAAAGGAGAAGGGGGAAGGAGAAAAGGTAAGGATGGGAAAAAGGGGAAGGGGTAAGGGAAGATGGAGAAGAAGGGGAAGGAGGCGAAGGAGAAAGGGGAAAGAGAAAGGGGAAGGAGGAAAGAAGGGAAGGAGGATGGGAAGGGATAAGGGAAGGGAAGGAGAAGGGGGAAAGAAAGGAAGAAGGGGAGTGGGAAGGGGAATTGGGGAAAGAAATGGGAGAAGGGGAAAGGGGTAAGAAAAAGGGGAAAGAGGTAAAAAAAGGAGGAAGGGAAAGGGAAAAGGATAAAGGGGAAGGGAGGAGAAGAAGAAGGAATGGGAAGGGGAAAAGAAAAGGGGAAAGGGGAAGGGAGAAGAAGGGGAAGAAGGAATGGGAAGGGGAAAGGCAAGGGGAAGGGAGGATAAGGGGAATAAGGATAAAGGGAAGGAAGGAGAAGCAGAAGAAGAAGAAGAAGAGGAGGAGGAGAAGGAAACGGAGAAGAAGAACAAGAAGGAGAAAGAGGAGGACGAGAAGAAGGAGGAAGAAGAGGAGGAGGAGAAGACGAAGTAGGAGATGAAGGAGGAGAAGGTGGAAGAGGAGAAGGAGAAAGAGAGGAGAAGATGAAAGAAGAGAAGGAGAGGAGAAGGGGGAGGAGGAGCAGAAGCAGGAGAAGGTGGAAGGGGAAAAGGACAAAGAGAGAAAGAAGAGCAGAAGCAGGAGAAGGACGGCTAGCAGCAGAGGCAGCGGCAGGAGGAGGAGCAGGAGGAGGATCAGGAGCAGCAGGAGGAGGGCCGGGGGCGGAGCGGGGCGGGTTCCACACAAACCTCATCGCTTTTGTCGCGGGCTGCGAGCGCCGGGCGCGGTGGCGCGCGCCTGTAGTCCCAGCTGCCGGGGAGGCTGAGCCCGACGGATCGCTTGAGCCCAGGAGTTCTGGGCTGCCGTGCGCTGTGCCGAGCGGGCGTCCAAGCTAAGGCCGCCATCAATATGGTGACCCGCGGGGAGCTGCGGGACACCAGGTTGACTAAGGAGGGGTGAACCGGCCCAGGTCGGAGACGGAGCAGGTCAAAGCTCCCGTGGCGGTCAGTAGCGGGATCGCGCCTGTGAATAGCCACTGCAGCGTAGCCTGGGCAACACAGAGACACGCGGGCTCCCCTTTTCCC
>VYZT01052818.1:0-16079 GCA_013400735.1 Pomatostomus ruficeps
CCCGTAGTCTCCATACTGAGCAGAAGTGATTAAAATAGTGTGGAACAGATGGTTTAAAAGCTGCCAAAGATTGAATCTTTTGCTATTTTGTTTCTTGAAGCAACTACATTAATTCCTGAGTCAGCTTTGAGGGTGCCATCATAACTCATCTGAGACAAGAGAGCATGCTTGTTTCTCTGTCTTTGCTAATTAATCGCAACTAATTATTTTAATATTTTTTAATAAAAAAAATACATACTAAAATACTATACCATTTTCATGCAGGACAAAAATGGAAATTTCCATGGAACTTTTAACAATATTTTTTTCTTGGAAATTTTGCAGCTTGTGTTAGGGTTCAGCCCCTGGAGGGGAAAAACAATGTTCTAGTTCTCCTGGAATGAAGACACTGCAGTGATTTGAAATACTATTTGGTTTTGGTACTCAGGGTGTGTGAGTTTGGTGATCCTAACACATTGGTTTGTACACAGAAATTTCCAGACAATCTTGTGATCCAGAAAGCCCTCATAAAGCTGTCAGTGTCAGGTGTGGTTTCCCTGCTGTTCCAGGTGAACAGATACCTTCCACTGAAGGCTTGAGACCAGGGCACGTGCAAACAGCAGGGTTGTATCCTCCCCAATGCATGTTGTGAAACTGCATCTTCTTTTAAGCTGCCTTTTTTTTTTCATAAAGCCAGTTTATAGCTTAAATCAAAGAAAGATTTTTTTAGTGCCAAGCCAAAGCATGTCAGCTGAGTGAATGTGTGATGGCACACCACACCATACTGGCCTCTTCCAAGTCTTTCACTCCTGCCATGGAGCTGCTCCAGCAGTTTTTTGGGTTGAAAATGATGCAAAGGTCTTTTGATATTCCTAAATACCAATGGTTTACTAACGCTGCTTAGAGTGATTTTTACACAGCAGTTCTCTGCTCTCAGGTCTGGCGTCCACTTGAGAAAGATTTTTAGAGATTTTGTCAATTTAGAGAAATACTTATTGGTCACATAATTTTTGTGAAACTTTCTGATTTTCCTCTTGTGTTATAAACTGTGCATGAGCTGAGCCATTACCATTTTGTTGTCTTGATCCTAATTAAATTTAAAGTTTTCAATCAGTAACCTTCCCAGCAAAGTAACATTTATTTTTACATATTTGATAGTGCAAAATCCCGGTGTTCTAATTTAGATAGAATACCACCTGTGTACAGTACAATAGTAAATCACTTCTAGAAAGGAGGGGTAGCAAAACCAAGCTGAATTTGTATTTTTATTTAAATATGTTTTTAATTTTATTAAGGTTTGCAATTTTAAATTAGAATTTCAGAAAGGTAGTAACTATCTGATTTCTGTAGATGATGCTCTGTTTAAGCAAAGCAGTTTTGAAAAATTGAAGTCTTGCTGAATGTTTTCTGAAACTGAATTTCGTGGCCACATCCACTCACACTAATGAGAACTGATCTGTTTGCCCCCCTCATTTTTTCCCAGTGTGTCATCTCCCCAGGCAGAAAAACCTTGGCTGGATGTTCTTTTTTTATCAAGGCTCTTCTGTAAGATGCAGAACCTGGCTTCTGAAAGACATAGCTAGAAATCAGGAGGCAGCCAGTTGCTCAGGTCTGGAGGTCACCACCAGCAATGCCATTGCAAGCTGGAGATTGGATTCTGGGGAGTCTGTGCCCTGGCTCTTCTCGGTGGAAGACTTTTGCTGTCGTATGTGCTGCAAGTGTAGTTGCTAAACCTGAGTTGTTGCCGTACACCTGAGAGCCACTAGAACCGAGTAATGTTTTGTATTTTAAATATTTACCCTGTTTTGCATTGTTTCCCTAAGGGATTAAATGTGTTATACTGAATGAGCCTCTTTTCCCCCCTGTTTTCTTCCTTCAAGGAATTCAGTATCTGTGTTGGTCAAACCTTGGTTAATGGACTTTATATTTCCTCAGTTACCAGTTATTTTCTAAGGCACAGGTAGGCAAGCAAGAGGAGAGGAAGGATTTTGAATGTTCTCTATTGAAACTTTCGATTGTGTTTGTTTTTTAAATTCTCCTAAATACTCATACTAGGAAGTGACATAATTGCATAGACTTTTAATTTCCTCAAGGCTCTGTGTGGTCTTCATCCACCTTCTCAGATGCTGGCTACAGATGTTTAAAATCACTTCCTCCCAATTAAACATCTGCTTCAAAGTGACAAAGTGTAAGACCACATATGTCTGAAAGGCCAATGTATGCACCAGCAGTTTTTGTTAGTAGATATGACGGAAACATTTTCCCTTGCCTCAGCTTTTAATGCACAGACAGTGAGAAATTACTCTGTTTATTGAACTCCATGGGGGAGACTGGGTGCTGGTTTTAAGTACACATTTAAAAATGCCCTGCATCTTCTGTGTAAGTCTTTTGGACGTCTCTTGTTCAAGGTTGTCACTTGCTCTACTATCTAAGGGTTGTTTGCTATCGACTTGAGGTCTTTTTAGATGAAAAGTAGTGATGTGAGCTGATAGGGTGACTTTACTATTTAATTAGAGGGAATATTTTAAAAATCTCTATTTTAATATTATAAAAACCTCTATTTCATTTTATTTTTAAGACTTGGTGCAGTATGTCTGTTTTACCAAGTGAGGATTAATGTAGCCAGTCTCATTCTTTGATCAATGCCTAGTAGTCTTTGCCTGGACTGGCCACAGGGTAGATGTATGCAAGAGAAAAAGTGACTGTGACTAAATGGTAATAACAGTACTGTAACTAGGAGAGGAATGGAGAAAATAGTAGATTTTTTAAAATTGGTTTTCAGAGGTAGAATATTGAATATTGATGACATTAGGTAAAGGTAACAAAAGATTAAAAGAAATTAATTTCTGAAGATGTCAGAGAAAAGTAATGGGTTTGTGCCATGGAGGAGAAACCAATAAAAAGGAAACAGTAGCAAAAAAAAAACCAAAACCTTTGCTGATGGAAATTCAGCAATTTAAGTCTAAATTAAAATGTATATGGAAAATGAACTTAAAATAGTGTGAGTGTACTGTGGTGTTAGTAGCATTCTACAGGGTGTTATTTCTTTTGTTACATCTTAGTCTGCAGACCAGCAAGCGGATGGTGAGAGAATGATGTGTTTTGCTGTGTCAGTGCTGTGAAGTAGACATTTTGAGGATTTGGCGGGAGGGGGCAGTGGGGGAAAGCACTAAGTGCAATACATCCCAAATTACATGTAAGGGATAATGTTTCAGGGAGGCAGCCTACTGACTAAGCATTAAATGACAAATGTAAAGTAAAACATTTACAAAAAATGTAACATTTGTCAAAGAAGAATCTCTAAGCATGAAATTCTCTATCTTCAAGATGCCGAATTGGGCGGTGTAGGCATGTGAGCTGAGCTGTGACCCGTGTGCTCATTGTGTGTGTGCTGCTGATGGGAACGAGATAACCCAGGCCTTAGCACAACCCAAACCAGAGCAAAAGGCCACTTAGCCAAGTGAACAGAGTCTGGAACTCAGTTGTTATAGTCACATCCTTTATTATAATGATATGTCTTTTTAAAAGAAAGAAGTATATCGCTCCTAGCCTTCTTAAATGTATAATGTTACCTTCTTAAATGATATATTGAAAAACTTAGTTCTCGCTTTAATCTGTTTATTAGAGAACTAGATATTTGTTACACCAAGTACTGGCTGTAGTCAGTGTACTCTCTGTCCTAAGGAGGTGACATCATCTGCTGCAGTCACCAAAGAAGGAAGTGCAGGACTTCTCAAAGGATGTAATTCATGATGCAGTGCTGGTTACTTGTAGTGTTGATGTTACTCACTGGTGCTCTCATAGGTCCCATATGAGATCAGTGCCACTTGTGCTAAGAACCTCTGCACACATTTTGAAAGTCCTTCCTATGAATAACTTTGACTGAGATAGACAGGAAAGAGAGTAAAGGAAGGCAAGGGTTGGAGGAGAAGAGGTGGGAACTGAGTTAACCCTGTCAGAGAGCTGGGAACTGCTGTCGTGAGTCTCCCAACTGCCTTTGTCATGCCATTGTTTTTCTGCTGGTGCCTTTTTTGAGAGAGAAGATAAAGAATTTACAGAGTTTATGGTCACGAGGCTTCCTCCTGGATTTGACATTGTATTCTTAAACGTGAGGAACCTCCTGTGGAAATGGACAGTGTTAACTCAGTTACAAGAGCTTTCAGACTAATTACAATTTGCCACTGTGAAGTCTTGTCTGAGAGCAGTCAGAAACCCTATTTAACCAAACATCTCAGTTTAAGGATCATGTTTTTATGAGACTGTTCAGGGCAATGCAGTCAGTGACAGAAGGGAGCCAGTCTTGCCACAGGGGACTGAGTGCTGTGTATCAGTACCTGGCTCAGAGCACGGTGACCTCCTCACCCTCTGCCTTTGGGACGCACCAGTAGTCCCTGTTGCTCATCTATTCCCTGAAGTGAGGATAGCAGGCAAGCAGTGGATTTGCTGTTAAACACTGGTGTAATCGATTACATTAATGTGTTGAATTCCTTCCAAGCAGGGCTCAAGTGGCGACACAGTGGCTTCTTTCCTTTTTCACCTCTCTTTTTACTGTCTTTGTAAATAAAACCAATTGTACTTGGGGTTGGGTACTGCTTTTATTTCTTAAGATGCTGGGCAGAAGTGCCTTCTTTTCTATGCCTCTGTCTTTTTTTCATTTACAAATGCAGAAAGGAAAGTGTGCCAGGTTGCTTGGGAGAATGTGGTCTAATTTGGAGGAATCCCCAGTGTGACTGTCTCCCCAAAGCACACCTCAGTCCTGAAAGCAGTTCCTTCTCCTTGCTGCTGCCTCCCAGAAGGCAGCAACAGGGATAGCTGCTCCCCTTCTCTTGGTTGCTCCTCCCAAGGGCACCACTTGCTACTCTGGTAGTTAATGCAGGAGTTAAAAGAATGTATGGATTTTCCTTCAGATTTACAATCCCTGTTTGAGCTCACTTGCTAGCTTGCTGTGCCGTTGATTGACACTGTCATCTTCAGTAATGTTAACCACAGTACACAAGTGTTGTCTTCCCACAGATTTCTTCTTACCTTTGCATTCCTCTGTCTGCAGGATGAGTACCCTGAAAGAGCATTGTTGCTTAAATATCAGCTCTTTAATCTGATGTAATTATTTAGAGAATGTTTTCATGTTTTTGACGAAATGAGATCTCTCAGTCAATACTTTGTCTGAAAGCAATATAAATATTTTATCAGAATCATGTAAATTGCATTGCACATTTTAGTAGGTTTAAGGTTGCCTTCCTGTGGCATTCTGTAGGGATCCAGGCCCTTTTCTTTATTGCTGAATGCCCATGAATTATTCTTGCTGTTATATAAGGCAGTGTCAAAGTCTTAAGAATTTAGTTGTACTTTTAAAGCTAAAAGTTAACAAATAGTACTGATCATTTGTGTTATGATATTCTAATCCTCCTTGTGTCTCTGAGCAGTAATGTAACTCCAGTGTTTAGTCATAAGAAAATTAAATTACATTGGACCCATATATCTTTTTAGTTAATCTCCCCCTGTAGCACTGGTGATACTTAAGACAAAACAAAATGTTGATTTGATCAATGGTTTGTTTTTCTTTATTTCTCATCATAAATTGACAGAATTTGCATACATATTCCTAGAGTATAGAAACTATTTGCATGGGTCTGCTGCTTTTGCTTTTAAATAACTCCAAATTTAAAGACATATAGTTGGGTTGTTTTCCTCATTGCTCTGTTACTTTATTTTGGAAAAAGTATTCAATAATGTAAATTAAGTTGCAACAGAAAAAAAACAAAAAAAACCCCCCAACCAAGAATGTGTGGGTATGTGTATTTTTTTTTCATCCTGAGGCCAATGGAGAGAGTGCAGGTCAATAGGCGTGCACTGGGTTAGAAGTGTTATCATAGATGAAATTTCCTGGAAGCCAATAAAAATTTTGAAGCAAGAGTAACCACCTACACCCATGTACACTACTTCCTAACATCTTTTCTGTAGAGGAATTGCTGCCAAAAATTAAGTGAAACCTTGTTATTTTCATAAAGAACCCAAGAAAAAGTCTTTTTTCCTCATGTGGAAAAGTAAAATTGTGCTGTAGACTTAAAATAGTTTGCTTGTAGTGTAGCAGGAGATGGTTTGCAGTCAGCAGCATGTATCTGAAATGAGGGTAGGGGCACAGAAGTGACTTACTGAGGGTTATTGAGAAATTAGGGTTATCTCTCTCCCATCTGCCCCTTTGCACCAGTGTAAAAAAAAGGGACAAACTGATTTTATCTTTGCCTCTTCCTCCACCTTAATCCCAGGAGCATGCTAAGATTTCCAAGGTATGTAAGTCTTCTCAGCTTGCTGAAATAGTCATTTCTCTCTACTAAATGATGAAGCTGTCAAGGAGTGGTATTGAAAGTTACTCCTTAACTTCTTTGCTCTGGTTTTGGAAAGCTGACTTCCAGTGCCCCCTCTCTGATTTTGATACAGGAGTTTATGGCAGACCCCCCATGATTCTGGTCTGATCTGATCCAAGTGAGGAGACTTAGGTCACTAACTTGACTCCTTCACTAGAGATAAGAGCTACCATTAAATCCCTGAAACACACAGCAGATGAGAGTGCCGACAGCACTAGAATATAAACCCTAATTTTGTCAGGGCTGTAAATATTAAAATCATAGGCCTTCACCCAGAAGAATGTGAAGGTGAAGGTGATTCAAAGCAAGAGAAGGGCAATTTGGAGAGGACATCCTATACATGAAAAAATAGAAATGGTTTTGATGAGATCTGAGGCACTAGAAAGTCCTGCCTCATTTGGTTTGTCACTTCTAATACCTTATCACAGAAATAATCTTTAAGCAAAAGCAGAATTTTTTTTCTACTAATGTCAATTTCCATAAATATGTCCACTATTGCCTTTCCCAAAATAAAAAGAAATGTAACTTTTGTAACTTTATTTCTCTTGACTTGGGTAAAAACAATTTGCTTTGACTCTACTAGCTTTTCTTTGTAGGTATGAAAGTACATGTCCTTTAAGAAAAAATTTTATCTTTAGTTCTTTTAAAGTCCACACAGCATTTTTCAGACAACAGGTCCTCCAGGCCAAGATAAGTGGCCTACAGAGTAACACTAAAGTGTGTTAAGCTTCATTTAAATAACCTGCCAGCACTTTTTAATTCAAAATGTTGTTTATAAAGGTGCAGTAGTCAGTAAATAGTTTGGAGAGTTGACATTGACTGTTTGGCCAAAAGTTAAAAGCTGTGGTAATGACCTGTGGTTTCACAGTTCTTGGATATGCTGAACTGAAAATAGGTTAAAGATGCTTAACTTGTAGCAGCGGGAGATTCAGCACTTCTAGAAAATCAGACCCAATTATGCTTTCTGAAGTTGAAGTATCCAAAATTTTCATTTTCTCCTCTTCTCCAGATTGTACTCTCTCATTTAAGCTGGTCTCACTGCACCTGAACTTTCACTTCAGTTTTTGTAGTTAGAGGAGATACTTGAGTGTGTATTCTCGAAGTACTTCAAGTAATTAAAAGAAATTAAGTGATTAAAATGTGGTTGTCTGGTTAAGCTTTAAAAGAATATGTTCAACTGTAATGTTTACTTAACAGTGGATTTAAATATAAAACAAAAAGTAAAACCACAATTATGACCTAAGGAAACATGCAAAATTTTCCTGGTTTTACTTTGAAGGCTTCATTAAAAATAGCTTGCCATCAAACTTCCCATTCTAAAGCTTCTGCCTTGAAATATTCAATCCTTAACACTCAGCCTTTTGACTGTGGACAGTCAGCTCACCAAGGTGAGAGTGGACAGAGAGGCTCAACTGATGCATATTGATTAAAGAGAGGATAGTTCCTGTCATTCACAGTGGAAGGATTCTAGACTTGGTCAAGCTGTTTCAAAGCGTCTCTTGGGACAAGATTCTGTTCTGGTGCCTGTACACCATAAAAGCACAACTGCTGTGAAACTCTCCCTGTGATGTTGCAGGAGAGAAGTAAGAAACAGTGTTAAATACTGGTGGATATTTTCCAGATTATGGAAATGTATATTTTCGTTGCTATACTATTGCTTCATATTCTATCAGAATGTAGATTTTTTAACTGATGGATGTAGTTATTAGAAGATCTTGAAGTGTGAACATTCCAAGGTGTAGACTTGCTCTTAGTCTCAAAGTAGGCTAGCTCTGTGCTAGAAATCCTCTAGTAAAATAGGATATGTTTATATGCATGCCAGAAGCCCTCTTTTAGTGATATCACATAAACCCTCAATTGTAAATTTAATTCCAGTGAGAGCCCAGTAAGGGCGATATAAGATATAGCCTCTTGCCGGTATGAGCTGTGTCTCTGCTGGGTAGGAGCTGGCAGCAGGGCTTCTTCTGTGCTTGTAGTGCTAAATGTTTCTCAGGCCTAGAAGACTTTCAGCATCCTTTAAAGAAATACACAGGCTGCTTTAAACAGAAACATGCAGAAGATGGTAAAAAGAAAAATAAAAAGTGTTAGAATAGCTATTTGGTAGGGGTGTGCCAGGTATTTATTGGTGATCTCAAAGTGAGTGATACTTGTGTGTGGTAATCATATGTTTTGGTAATTTCATGTTCTACTCTTCTCAGTTTATTTAACCCACAAGCTGTGATGCTTTAAAATTAATCACAGTTTAAGAGGGATTGAACACCCTTAATGGAATCTCTCTATATCTGTGTATAAGTCTATAGTTATCTATCATGCATGCCCTTGTATTTTGTTCTTAACTATTGTATTTTCATTATTTTATTTGAGAAGATGCAATTATGCTATCTATAAAATAAGGAAAGTTCTTCTTAAATCTAAGTAACAGGTAGTTAAGGGTTAAAAATCTAAGGTCCTACTAATGTAGAGAAATGCTGACACAAGTTCTTCAGTTCTTTTCCTGACAGAACACCCATCTTTAATTTGCTCCTCTCTTTACCCATATAACATTGTACATCTGTCCTTGAAAACAGCTCCTGCAGCATGAGCGTAGCCAGTGGAGTCAATTTAGCAGAGGTTGCTGTCTGTGTCCTAGCAATGCAGGCAGACAGCCTGGAGCTATGGCTTATAATCAGCTGAACAGGTATATGAATAATTACTAAAGATAGAAGCCTGTGTTAATTGCTGTGTTTAATCCTGTTCTCATAAATTGTTACAGAATCACCCCCCTCAAGCTCCTCCTCCTAGCAATAACATGTCAAAATGAGTATTTTTCTCAGATTGTAAGTAATCTAGTAGATTTGGGAACTTTTTTAGTTTTAAGATTCTTGCTAATATTTAAGCACACCAATACTCCCTGAGAGTCCTTTATATCTGTTTTGAAGCTTTGAAGCCTTGAAGTATTTGGAGTTGACCAAGACCCAAGTTTCTGAAAGCAAAAACTGATCTTAAGCTGTTGTTTCTCTTAAAATGATTGTCTACCAAGAGGTTTCTGTAATGACTCTGAGCAAAGTCACTTTCTTTTTAGACCATTCCATTTTTTTCTGCAATCACTGTATGTTTGATTATCAAAACGGGGAAAGTGATAAAGAATGCATCCCTCCCTCTAGTTCTGTCCTGTTGCTAATGCAGTAATCCTCAGTAAGTGGGAAAAATTAAGGGATGCTCTTAGAAATTGATTAGAGTATGAGGGAAAGAGTGACAGTGACTGCATTTGGTCTTCACCAAGAGCATTTTGCCTTATTAGGCTACTTTGCAAGCTAAACTGTACTTTATCTCACAGCCCGCTAAAAATAATTCTGTATGGCTTTCTGGAAGATTGATATAAAAAGGGTATGATGATGGTACATGGGGTTGTTTCAATACAAAGCTGGAAGCGTGAGCTGGCCCCCAAATGATGAATGTCTTTGTATTCCAGAATGGAAGCTTTCCAAGACAGTGATGCATAGCCACCAATTTGTAACTTTTCTTTTAATTTGTAACTTCAGATTTTTATCTATTTGATTATTTATATAACCCCTCATATGTTTGATTTGGCACCATTAAACATCTGAATGCACTTCGGATGGTTTTCTACACTCTACAACTGATTTGAAGAAAGTGACAGTGTTGTTTTCATAGACTTTTTTTAAATAAAAAAACCACCAAACAACCACTGCATCCCAACTTTCTCATTTTAATGCTCTCACAGTTCACTCATAGCACAGAAAAAAAGTTATGAACTTTCCTATGTATAGAATGTAAGTCCTGAGGGTAATGAAGGACATATCTTCTCTTTACATCTTTTTTTAATGCATTTATGTTCCACTCAGGATGTTTGTATCACATATTCCTTCTCACAGCTGATACCTTCCGTATATTAGTGGATTGATTTTCAAAAGGACTAATAGAAAGGATATAAGCAAATAGCCTAGGTTTCCTCTCAAACCCATTTCTGGATTAGAGGCAGCTCAGTGAAATGGGACCAATAGGGGTCCCCGTGCAGAGGGGAGGACGACTCAAATGGAGCCAGAAAACCAGAGCAGCAGCTGCTCACACTGTTTTGATGGGGCTGGGATAGGAAGTGTCAACTGGATATGAAGGCTCAGAAGGAAAAGATAAAGGAAGATAGTCACTGATTGATTGACTGTTCATGGAGGGCTTATTCTTTTGAGATCTTAATGAGGAATAGTGATACAATTTATATTTCTGAAAAATATTGGGAAGAGTCAAAACAGCTCAGATTGGATTTACAATGCCGAGAAGTGTTCAGGAGCTCTAGCAGGGCTTCTACTTTCCAAGCTTCAGTTTCGTTTAGTCTTTTGCGTGCCATTAGTTCTACATAGCTTCACAAACTGCTGTTCCAATAGTTTTCTATCTTATGTCAGTGAGATCTGATTAAGTTGCTGTCTTCAGAGCTGCCTCCTTATCCCCTTGAACAGTTAATCAGGGAGGGAGAAAGCTTAGCTGTAATTAACCCACAGCTTGCCAGAGGTGGGGCATCAGCTAGAAATTGCTTTATGCTCAGCAAAACCAAATATTTTTATGGAGAATGTATTCTTAAGCATCTTGAAAAGCAGCAGAAAAAATGTTTTATTGAAGTCCATGCTAAAACTTTCTTAGAGAGGTAGTAGTCCTCATTACGTTTGAAAGTTTTGCTTTATTGTAACAAAGTTTTTAGTACTTTGCAGAAAACTTGAATGATGAAAGATTAATTTGAAATCTAAAGAATGGTTCATCAGATATTTCCCCAAAGTGGCAGAAGGCTAAAAATGTCTAAACTGTATGAGGAGAATCAAGCAGATTGCAAGATGTGGTATAGAAATATTTACTCAAAACTTAGTGAAAAATATGGATGTTTTAGAAATACACTTGATCATGATGAAAAAATGGATGTTGAATGGAAAGGGCATCAGTTAATTTTGATTTCTTTCCAACTTGCTAGAAGAGATGTCATGAACTCAAGCCCAGGTACCAAAAGAGGCACTGATAGCCATTTGTGCCATGCTCCAGTTGACCAAGGAGTTCCACTAGAAGTGTCTAAAAATTGGAAAAACAATGAAACTCCCATGTCACAAAAAGCAGCTTTTAAAACATACATGAGTATTGGTAGCAAAAGAGATACAGTAAAATAAGGGCAGAGCAGCACGGGGTGGGGTATGTTGCACCTGTCTTTAAAACTGCCTGATGAACGAGCCAGGGTGCGAGGTGGCAGCTGCAGTGGAAGGGTGCTGGGGCAGCTCTGAGCTGATGCCATCAGTACAGTGGTATCTTAGGCCTGTAAAGCCTCTCTTCTGACTGCCACACTACATTTCAAATGTCATTTTTCCTTAGTGTACTTTGTCCTTTATTTCTGCATGTTTTAGTTACCTTTGCTTCTCAGTTTTCTGTAAAAGTATAGCTGTGAAGAGAACTAAAGATGGAACCATAACAAATGGCTTCCCTGTGTATTTCTAAGTGGTTTTTGCATTGTAATTTTATAGATAATCTTGTTTTTCTGCACATGGTGAAGGCATTTAATCAAAAGAAAGAATGAAGGAAATGGATATTAGAAAATTGCAACATTTTTAGATGGACTTAAGATAGGTCTCCTTTTCCAAATATAGCAAATGACAGAGGTGTTCATCGCAGTGCTAAAGATCTATCCTGAGTCTCTGCATAGGCTTGAAGGAACATTGTTTTGTAATGGGGTAACAAGAACATGAGTCCACAGTCTTGAAAGTTTAATGGGACGTAAGTCTCTTTCAGAAGATTTGGAGAGTTTTGGTCCGATTGCTGTGTACATCCAAAACAGCATTTGGTGTCTTCCAGGTGTAGCGTTCAGATCACAGGGTTCATCAAAACATGTAGTTACCAAGGGCTACAAGCACATAGGGGTCATGGGCAGCAGAAAAAAAAAGGAGATGCAGTGTTATTACATTTTGTAACTTCCCTACCTTTGTTTTGTAAAGCCAAAGAGTATAGACTTCAATCATAGAATTCTTTACAATGTAGTAATCTCTTCCTTAAACAGGACAGGACTAAACCATGTGAAAGGGTCTTTTTTTTACTTTGCTTTTAAATACTGGGTTTTCCTTTCACACCTCTTTTTGGAAGCAGTTTATTTGATTATGTAAAAACGGGTTATGCATGAAAGACATTTGATGCAGAGTCAAAGGATTTTAATTTTTTTTTCAAATACTTGGTTGGTTTTTTACTGGGATGCAGCCCTTAGATTTGTAACAGCTTCAACTGACTCAACCTACTGTGAAACATTAGGAAAAATCGACAGGGCCACTGATCCATGTATTCTGTATATTTCAACTATGTAATTGTAAGCCTTCTAAAGAGTTTTTTGAATCCTTTGAATCAATAGTAAAATATATACATATCCAGGGAACTAATTCTTGGGCAAATAACCTGCTCTAGACAAATATTGTAAGGAACTACCCTGCTGTGTTCAGCAGTGCAGCAAAACTTGGATGAATAAAGATTGGTCCCCAAGATAAACCTTTAAATCTTTGGTCATAGAAAATTTGCATTGCTAAAGGATTATATTATGACTCAGTGGGCACTACCTGCTATTATAGCTACTTGAAGAGATTTTCCTTACCCATTTATGTTTTCTTTCTCTGACCAACTTGTCTGCTCTTCTCTCAGCATACATCTCACAATGATATTACATGAACATGACACTGTCCCCCCTCGTACAGTCTACTTGATACTGAAGTATCCAAATGGGTGATTTGCTCTCTACCCCTCTGGAGCCTCTCCTTTTGCTGTTGGTGGTCTGCATCTTTATTACAGATGTTGATAATTTTGATTAATTTTTTGCAATATCACCAGAGGGGCAAGGCAGGAGAGAAGTGAGAATTATGGCCAAAGGCCACCTCACTTGAACTAGTTGAAGGTAAGCATCACGCCATTTATGTTGAGCAATCAAAGGCACCTGAGCATATGAATGTGTTCACATCATTATCTTGTTCACCATAAAAAATTGGTGTTCCATGCGCATGTCTATTGCATCATCGCACTTTAAGGGCAAGCTTCTGACTTCTTAAAAATCACTCCTTCAGAGAGGTGTATTGGCATGGAGAGCAAAGAGCAGAACCATAGGAATGTGGTTTGCTTCTGTGCCAAGCAGTGATTGACAGGATTGGGATTTGGAAAGTTTCTTTCGGGAATATTGTTTTGCATTGACAGTGTATGTTAGGCAGACAAATGTTGCCTCCTGCTTTGAGAGGAATAGGACTTCTCTGAAAGTCTTCCAACTCTTCTCGTCAATCAGCTAAAGGTGGTCCAAGTAAGTGTCTCCTCTTTCCCCTGCTGTAGCGCTCAAAGATGTCCCAAGCCCTGTCTCCCCTCCCCTGTCGGGCTGAGGTGGGACAACAGCCAGCAGCAGGCACACCCCCAGACACTGGGATCCCTGAGGCCTCCGCAGAGCCACACAGAGCACAGCTGAAGAGCCACACAGAGCACAGCTGAAGAGCCTGCTTTCCCACCCCTGCATGTGAAAGGTGCTTCCCAGTACAGACCTGCTTCTCCCAGTAGTACGTGTCTTCAGTGAGTCTTGTTAATAGTTATCACTGCCTGAGATAACCTTCCTTGTGATGTAATTTGACATACTGCTGTCAGAGGGGCTTAAACATAGTAATCTTTAAAAATGATTGGGAATTTGCCCTAGAGAAAAAACTGTTATGATTAATTTCTACAAATGATAAACCACTCCTTCTTCAAAATACTGCATGCTATGAAGTGTGATTTAATCCATTTAAACTACAGAGCCTGATGCTTCTGACAACTGTGACTCAAATGTCATCACAGAAAGTGATATTTCAAGTGGCAGGGTGGGATTAGAAACCTGCTGAAGATTTGTCAAAGGAGAAGTAAGTACATAATTTTTAGATAAGTGATTTGTCTACTCTAAACCACTTCCTCTGAAAAGACTGGCAGCTTTAAAAGAGAAACTTACACTGTTACACCAGAAAGAGGAATTTAATTGCAGAGAGATACTACTTATGATGGTAGGTAGAGAAAAAAACATAGGATACTGGGGATACTGTGTTTCTATACAGAAAAAAAAATTACTTTTCGCCCTCAGAAAATAATGTAATCAAGGCTTGTATGAAGGAGGAGCCAGTCTCAGTATCTGGGATGTCGTGACCACCTGGTATGTTCTTGTTGCTGCTTCGTGTGTTTTTTCAAAATATGAAAAAACACCAGGATAGCTTATGAACTGTGTGAAAATTCTGTAAATGCAATAAAACCTGAAGCACAGAAATGTTCATTCTGTATCTGTCAAGAATTCATGTAGCATTATAGCAATTACCAATTTTATTCACATCCACCAAGTCTGAACTCAGTGCAGTTACATTAGTAGAGCAATTTGGTCCTTGTTTTGGATTATGGACATACTTCTCATTGCTTTGACAGTCCCCTAAAACTTAGGCTTCCTATTATCTATTCTGCCAGTCTAACTGTATAATTTACACCTCCTTAAAGCATCTGTTTACTCTGAAAGGCAATGAAAAAATTGTATGAGGTTCTGTACTTTTCTTCCGTGTGACTGAATCTCAAACTTGATCAACTGCAGTGAAAACTACGTTTTGTTGAAGTTTGTTCCAGCAGCCCCGTGGGTCCACCTGCATCTATGAGGACCTAGCTGAAGGCTTGTCCAGGCTGTATGGACTGTCTGCTATGGACGCTGAGTCCTGGAGAACCTGTGGCAGCTGTGGTGTTATGAAGTGTTCCTTCAGCCATGCTTGTGCGGTTCTGAGATTGCACAAATTGTGTGTGGAGGGTTTGGTCTGCAGTTCTGCTCGCTCTGATGGCTATGGAGAGAAAGCAGTAACCCTGTCTGACAGGCTGACCTTGAGATCCTAGATCAGGAGTGGAAGTTAAGTGAGAGCACACGTAACTCTTGCCTGTTTGTAGTGGATTCCCTGGGGGGAAAAAAAGGAACATGAAATCTGACAATGTTTTTTTGTGGAATCATTTTTCAGAGAGGAGCTGCTCTTTGATATCTGTGATAGTTTGCTGCTCCAATCTGTCATGTTGCCGACTCTCTGCTAAGGTGTTTGGGAAGCACAGTTAAGTGACTGTAAGCATGGCAAGGGAAGCTGGGGCCATTTTTTCACTGAAAGTAATTTTCCTGGACAGACAGACAGTATTTTTTTCAAGTCCTCCATTTTTCATTGTTTGTATTTTGTTTGTTTCTCGTTGGAACCCGTCGGCTGCTTCAGTGCGAGAGGGCCGGGTGCGCCTTTAAGAGGTGGAGGTGCCTTTGTGCAGGTTGTGCGGGGAAGGAAGTGGCTCTGCACCGCGGAGGGTGGCAGGAAAAGGCTGGTACTCGGCTGGCCACAACTTAAACTGCCAGTTTTCCCTTTGAGAGGGAGCAAAGAATTGTCACATTAGCTTCCTGGGGGTTGATTGTTTGTTGGGTTTTTTTCTTTTCCGTCGGCACTGTCAGCTGAAACGCTGACCACCGCAATCACAGCTGGACATGTGAAACTTGTCTAAAACTCTTCCACGGCCAGCCCTGAACTGGCAGTGGCGTGGGAACGGGTGATGCCTTGGGAGCAGCGTGCGGCCGGCAAAGGTGAAGAATTTAGCTCGGAAACACACCCCAAGGAACCGGCCCGGGCCAGGCTGTCCCGCAGGTGACAGCGGTTGCGGTGGCAGCCCGCAGCCCCCGCCCGCCTGCCTCAGTTTCCCCCGGCGGCGGAGGGACGGCGCCCGCCGAGC